>PVKU01002948.1:0-201093 GCA_004027475.1 Anoura caudifer
TTTCCTGGACTTCCCGGAAGTCTATTTCCTTTGCCATACTGGGGAAGGTCTCCTTTGTTATTTGTTCAAATAAGTTTTCCACTTGTTGCTCTTCCCCTTCCCCTTGTGGCACCCCTATAATTCAGATGTTGGGACGTTTAAAGATGTCCTGGAGGTTCCTAAGCCTCTCCTCATTTTTTTGAATTCTTGTTTCTTCCTTCCTTTCTGTTTGGTTGCTTCTTTCTTCCTTTTGGTCCACTCCACTGATTTGAGTCCCAGTTTTCCTCCCATCACTATTGGTTCCCTGTTCATTTTCCTTTATTTCACTTAGCATAGCCTTCATTTTCTCATCTGTGACCAAAATCAACCAATTCTGTGAGCATCCTAATCACCAGTGCTTTGAACTGTGCATCTGATAGGTTGGCTATCTCTTCGTCACTTAGATGTATTTGCTCTGGGGCTTTGATCTGTTTTTCCATTTGGGCCATTTTTTTTGGGGGGGAGGGTTTGGTGGCAGCTGTTACATAGTGAGGGGAGGAGCCTTAAGTGTTCACCAGGGCAGGGCAACCCACATCTCTGGGTTGTGATGCTGTATGCTGGGGAGGCGTCAGAGAGAGTACAATGGCACTTGCTCCGCTCTCTCTCAGATTTCAGTCCCTTCCACCACTTCCCACAAGCAAATTGGGTGCTGACTCCCAGGTGGGTGAGCTTGTGTACGTTCTAGGACCCTGTGGGTCTCTCCAACGAACTCTCCTGTGAGGCTGGGAGTCTCTCCCACTGCCTCAACCCCCATAGGTGTTTTCGATCGGTGTTTTGAGGCTTTATTTCCCTGCGCTGGGGCCCTGGGTTGCGGGGTCTGTCTCACTCCCCAGTTTTGCCTGGATTATCTGTGCGCAAATGTGTGTCCGGGGTCAGCCAGCTGCTTTGCACGCCTCACTGGGTCTGCCAGCTGCCGCCTGTGCACCTGGGTCTGCCAGCCACTGCTTTTTCCTGCCACGACCCCTCTCCAGCAGCTGCTCGACTCTGCCCCTCTTACTGGTCCAGATGAATGTGTCTATTTTAACGCCTTGGTTTTCAGACTTCTGTACAGTTCAATTTTTTGTCAGTTCTGGTTGTTTTTTTGTTTCTAAATTTTTGTTCTCCTTATTTTGGTTGTGTGAGGAGGCACAGTGTGTCTACCTATGTCTCTATCTTGGCCGGAAGTCCGGGTTACATACAATTCTTAATATGGCAATTGTTTACCATACAAAACAAATATAAGTACCAACATATTACAGATAAAGGAATAAGTACTCAACTGTTTTATTTATCATTTGTCTATAACATCACAGGAAATGAATGAGAAAACGACCATGGATATAATGAATAAAGCAGAAATAGGCATTATTTTTACTATGGGTTTGGCAGTTAGGAATGAATACCATCTCTGACTCTAATATGATTTACCTAGGAAAAACATCTTTCTCGATGTTGACTGAGAATAATAACAGGAAACTATTTGTCTTTAAAATAAGATGGAGGCACCTTGCAAAAAGGATGAATCAATCAACTGTGCAAACTTGAATTCCTTCTGCAAGACCCGAGTGGCGCTCTAGCCCACATGCTACACACCCAGAGACAGGAAGCTTGCTATTTTCCAAGGAAGCCAACATCCACCTATTATTTTTCCTAATATCAAGACGAAACTGGACTCCCTGCTTTACTTCCGCTCACGGATCTTAATTCTATCTCTTATCACCACCTGCAACCTTTCCTTTCCTCTTTTCAGATGATCCTCTAAAAACATTTTGCTAAGAGGTCTAAAGCTCAAATTTTATTCTTCTCTACTTCATATCTCCAGTTTTCAACTATTTCTCACAGCAGACTTTTGAATTTCTGCCAGCCTGGTCACGTCCCTCTCAACCCACTCTAGTTTCTCCAAACCATCAGGTATGGACTTGTCTACGCAGAGAAGACGGCCACTTTGAATTTATGTAGTGTATTTCGATTAATCCACCGAGGCTTTCAATAGTCTTTCTGGGGGCTTCATTACATGATCTATTCTTAGGGCCAATACCTGTGCTTTCCAAGCCACCATTACCTCAGTTAGTACATGGGTAGTCTCTTCTTACTCTCTTTATTGAGTTATAATTGACATAAAACAAACCACACATATTTAAAGAGTACGTTTTGATGGGTTGGGGCTGATTTACACACCCATGACCCATCAAGACACTGAACACAGCCATCACCACCAGAGTCTTCTTCTGTAGTCCACTTACTCCACCAAGTCTGCTCTGATCCTCCACAGCCCTGCCAAACCCAAAGCAATCATTGATCTGCTTTCTGTTATAGTGGTTTCTGTACAGTTTTGTATAAATGGAATCATACATTATACTCCCTTTCTAGTATGGCTTCTTTCACACAACATTTAATTATTTGAAGTCCATTCATGCTGCTGTGCACAGCAGCAGTTGGTTCTTTTTTACTGCTGAGTAGTATTCTGAACTACCAGGGCACTCCAACTGATTCAGTTACACACCCGGGCTCTTTCCTGTTTTGGACTATTGCAAATCACGTTGCTATGAACACTTATGCACACGTCTCTGTATGGACATTATTTCTTGTTCTGTTGGGTAAATACCTAGGAGTGAAATGGTTAGATATAAGTTTAGCTTTTTAAGAAGGTGCCAAACTTTCCCCAAAGTGGTTATATCATCTCATATTCCCATCAGCGTTCCAGTTGATCTGCACAATCACCAATATTCGGCACAGTCGTATTTTCAATTCTAGCCATTCTATTGGTGTGCAGTGGTAACCGATCATATCTGAACTTGGAAGATGGTAGGGCCAACAGAGCAGACCTTTTGAAAAGGGCCACATACGGTTGCATATTCTTCTTTGCCTTTTAAACCCACCCTTTAAAAATGTAAAAACCATTCCTAGCTCATGAACCTTACAAAAACAGGCATGGGCAGGATTTGGGCTGTAGAACTTAGTTTGAGCCCTTGTAAGGACTTTGACTTTGATGTGGAGGAAAGTAACATCTGACTCATGTTTTAAAAGAGCCACCATGGATGTAGGGGGACAAGGGAGAGAGAGCCACCAGAAGGTCACTGCAGTGATCCAGAGCAGGGATCACAACAGCCCAGATCAGGCTGCTAACGAGGAAAATGGGGAGAAATGGTTAGATCCTGGCTTTCTCCCCCCACTCCCACCCCCAGAGATAAAGCAGATGGATTTGCTCATAAATGGACTTGGGAAGTGTAAAAAGGGTCACAGATGACTTAAGACTTTGGCCTGAATAACTAGAAGGATGGAGTTACATTAACCATTACGGGGAAGGCAACGAGAAACTGTATAAAGGATGTGTTTCACTTCAAAACAAAGCAGAATTCATATTCCTTAGATCCTGCTACAACTTTATGCTATTTTATTTATTCTCCCAGAACTTCAGAATCATTTGTTTATCCAGTTACAAAAAGATCCTGTGTGATTTGAATCGCTTTAAGCATAAAAATTAATTTGTGAAGAAATGGCATCTTAATATATTCCATTTGATAACACATACCAGGTATTCTATTGTGCCTCTGAATGAAGTTTCACAATTTTTTCATATACAATGGGTTCTTGTATACTTCCTGATGAAACTATTCTCAGACATCTAACACTTTTTTGTTACTATTGTAAATGAAATACTTTTTAAAAACTTACAATTTCTAGATGGTTTTGATTGGTATTTATAAAAGCTATAAATTTCCTATTTATTTAGCTGCCCTAGTGAACTCTCATTTTTGCATTGATTCTCTTGTGTTTCGTAAAAATGTATGGATATCCCAACGTTGTAATTTTCTCTCTTTATTTGCAATAGCTTTTATTTCTAAACCATTTCTTTATACATTGGGTAGAATTTCAAGAGTAATGCTAAGAAACAAGTGCAAACACTGTGGTTTTAATGAAACTACCTTTGGCTTTTCAGTCTTTAGTACGATATCAAAGTGGCTTTTTTAATGGTTTTAATTTAGCGATTAGATTTTTATCTTTCCACTGTTTTCGGGTCTCAGTTTCCTCTCATTACCATTTGAATTGGTTACTACTTCCAGGGTTGTGGGCCAGGTCCCCAGCTGGGGGCATGTGGCATTTCTGTTCTTCTTTCTCCCTGCCTTCCACTCTCTCTAAAAATAAATAAAATTTAAAATAAGAAAATTTATTTTAAAAAATTCCATTATTATTTTTTGCTTCGTTTATCCTAATAGCAGGAGGTCTATTTGCTTCGGTTTACAGCAGGAGTTCCTGACATTCTGGGGTCAGATAATTTGGTGGGGGGGTGGGGGGTGGAGGTGGACTATCCCAAGTTCAGTAGTATGTCTGGCTTGTACTAACTAGATGCCAGTAGTAGCCTCCCCGTGTCATAAGCAACAATGTCTCCAAGCATTCTCAAATGTCCCTGTGGAGGGCAAAACTGTCCCTGGCTGAAAACCACTGATGTTAGTCAAGCAGATGCTATGAACACCATCGGAGACTAAGCTTGCTTCCTATCGTTACAGGATTCATGCCCAGTGCCACTTCCTCAGTAAGACTTCCCCCATATAACCCATCTAAACATAGATACTGCCCCTACCCAATACCACCCATCTCTCTCTGTCTCTCTCTCTCTCTCTCTCACACACACACACACACACACACACACTGACTTTCATTAACTATCAAAGTCAACTTCAAAGTCTGGACTCCTTGGGGTCCCCAAGACCCTTTCAAAGGGTCTGTGGGGTCAAAACTGTTTTCATGTCGAAGCAACACATTATTTGCCCCTTTCCACTCCACTGTCATTTGCACTGATGGTAGGGACCACTTAGCCAGTCAAGGCAGTGACACCAAACTATACCAGCCATCACTGTAGTTTTTACCACCGTGCAGTTTATAAAAACAAACAAACAAAATAAGAAGGCATGGAAAAGAGTAGAGCTGATTACTTGCTTTCAGTGAACAGGGGCAAGTTGAGATGCCAGAACACAAAGAACAAGGGGTGGAAATTCACCCAGAGAGGCAGAGATCAGGTCGCAAAGGGTCTCATGCGCCATTCAAGGGGCCTGCATGGAAGGTTGAGGGCAAGGGAGATATCTGAGAGGTAAGAGAGGTCAAGAGAACCTTTATAAAGTAGGAATGGAAGCCAGAATCAAATCACAAACCCCTCAGGAAGCAGGGTTCCTGCAGCGCCGTGAGAGACGGGAAGAGCGGAGACAGGCCGGGGATGGAAGGCAGGTGTGGGGCTGTGCTGGGTGGGGAGGAAGGTGCTCATCACAGGCACAGAGAACGCAGCAAGAACACAGCAAGGACAGGGGCCTCCCCAGGAAGACTGCTGGTGGAAACACTGACACTAGGACTCGGATAAATTATTGTAACAATGAAAAAACAAAGTTTAAACAAACTTGAAAACCTTAAATGAAAAATGGAGGAAAAAGTTAGAAATACGTTTGGCAGGCAGCAGTACAGGAGAAAATGTGGTGTTCAAGCAGAAGCAAACATCACTTTAGAATTATTAAAAAACCAAATTGGGATTTATTAATTTTTAAAAATCACACCATTATTTGTTTTATATTTGCTCCTGATCAAAAGATTGAAAATATAAAACAATGCCCAGTACATACCTTTTCTGCCTTTTTGTCAGAAATGTCTTGCTTTTCCAGAACAGCCATGCTCTCCTTCAGGTTCTTCACAATGTCTGCTGGAGATTTGTGGGACTTCCCAAATGGGAACGGCATGGCGGCCGCGACAGACACCTCGCTGCGCTCTGCCTGCTTTACCTGGGGACACAGTGCGAGGTATAAGTCAGAAAAAAAGTGGTGTCAGCAGAAGACATACGTCTGAAATCCTAATTTGGGAAGAAAACCAGTGTTTGAGAAAGTAGTTTTACGAGACTTAAAATCAGTAGGAACTGGGAAACCTGGCAGTAGATGGGAGAAATGGTAACACAGAATGATACCTGAGAATTGTAGAACACTTTCAAAAGCCTTTCTACCACCCGCTCTTCCAACTGCCCAAGTGAGGAGGAAGTGCAGGTGCTGACGAGGTAGGGGCTGCAGGTATGGCTCACAGGGCAGCTGGTTCTGCCGGGTCTGTTCGACCCAAAGTGTCCTTCATCAACACACTGTACTCCAGCGAACAGGCATCTCCACTTTACAGTTGAGGAGACTGAGGCACAAAGCAGCTGAGGAGCTTATTATAATGCCAACTGCACTAGCAATAGGCCCACTCTCTGGGTCTCTCCAGAAGCTTCTCCCCCTAAGCACTGCGGGGGGTACACACTTCCAGGGCCTGCCCACCTTCCTCTTCATTCACTCACAGGGTCTCAGAGCCGGAGAGAACCTTGAGCAGTGCCTTGGCCAAACCTCCCATCAGACTCTCCAATCCTTTAAGGGTCAGTTTCAGCTTGCACTCTTTCCACTTGGATACAACCATCCCCTGTGAAGGAACTCACTGCATAACACCCTGCAGATAATGAACTTCTAGAAGTTTGTGATTTTTTGTGGATAGCAGACAACAAATTTCTACCACATAAACCACAATATTTACATCATGCAAAAGGAGACCAACTCTTCTAAGAACTCAACATGAAAAAAGTTAAGACAAACGTAACTTGGGGAACACGCCAGAAGTTATGATTTCTTTCACTAAATAAACTAAAATAAGTTATATTCATAGGCCTTAAACCTTGTATAGGATGCCAAAAGATAACACTTTCAAGAAGAACCTTATGGATCACTTATATCAGTGGTTTTCAAACTGAGTTCGAAACTCCTACGTTTAACTGCCCCTGGTGCTGACCCCCGCCTCTGCCAAATTAAAGAGGCAAATCTGAGGTACCTCGACCCTAACTTGTTTTCCCCCCACGTGAATATAAAATATTTGTACTGAATAGCGTTATACTTCCTTTGAACTTTGCCTAAGACAGCATTTGAAGAAAGTATTTGAATGTTTTCTCTCACGTTTGAGATACGTGACCTACATATCAGGTTACAAACAAATATGGAGGGGGGAAGCATGCAACTAAATGCTAATGTTAAACCTGCAATTAAATCATGAACGGCTATGTTATTTTGTGGGATGTTCTGATGAGGTCTGTTCTGAGCACTCTATACCCAAGTATCATCTACTGCTCACCTGAGGCCAGCTTGTAAACCTTTTCTGGTTTAAATTAAACCACATCTTCATTAACCAAAGGGAAATGTCCCCAAACACAGGTTCTCAAAATTCAAAGATGCAAAAAAGTAATTCTGAACATCTTTGCTATGATAAGAAGTTGGAGTCTGTCACAGGTGCGTCACTCCCACATGGCTGTTACATTCTCTCTCCAATTACCTGGCCAGATACAAACCCTGGATCATTCTTGTCCACTACATCTTTCTTTTTAACTTTTTTTTTGAGGCGGCTGAGGGGCCATGCAGGTTGGTTTTCCATAAACACGGTGGACTCACACATAAACTCCCTGAAAGTATCTACTTTCTAGCTGTGCTCCGCGCCCAGCAGCAGTGCTGCGCAGCCCATGCCGGGGGCAGGGTGGGGATGCAGTGGTATTTTGCAGGAAGTGTTATGGTGCTATGCAACGGAGATATTTTCAGCTCTGGCTCGATGGTGGAAGAAGTGACTTTCCAGGCCAAGGGGGTTTTAAAAAGTCCTACCACACACCAAATGCTGGTCACAGGAGAAATGAATTGAGCTGCTAAACGGAATGCAGATAAGGAGAGGCACGACACAATCATTCCTTGTAATTAGCAGACAAGGCAGCCAAGATGCTGCAGAACACATAAGCTAGTAAGGCTGTACTTTCGGGAAATAGTAACAAGTACCCAAAACAAGAAGTGGCCACTCCTCAGCAGGACCCAGTCACAGTGGTGAAGCCATTCATGACACGCTCTTATCTGCTCCCCGCTCCACACATCCCCACATCTCTTGTATTCTTTTAGGATTTATTGTTTTAAAAGTATAGTTAAAGTATAATTATTAAGTGAAAGAATAAAAATAATATAATTTTATTATAAAACTTGTAAATAAGAACTACATAGTTTTTATTTTATGGTATGACTATATAATAAACAAATCCTTTACTTTCTTTCATTTAAAGTCTTCAATTCACCAATTCTTACACAACTCAACTGCAAAGATTTTACAGGACAAAGGCAGGGAAATAACATCCCTTAAAACTTCTGCCTTAGAATTTGGTTCTTATGCCTAAGTTTGCTATGTACTAAGCTTAAATATCTTATGCTAATGCCTGCCACTCAGTGATACAACTTTAAAAATAACTGACAACACTGAAAAGTTTAAAGTTAATGAGTGGCTGCTAAGTGATGACCAAACAGGCGACAACACAGGTGCTTAAAAGCATAAGAGTGAAGCTTTAAGAAATAAAGCTCTTTGTAAACATGTTAGATTCATGTGCACAGAGCTACTGAGTGTTGATTGTCACTGAACTGACCAGTGGAATAAAGGGAAGCCACCCGAGGCAAACGTTAGGCATGACGTGTTGAAATGATGGGTGTGTCATACAAGTATGCTCATTCAAACTGCGAGGACGACACCAAAAACAGTCGATCCAGAGTTGAAAGTGTACACTTCTGGGGTGAAGAAAAAGGGCAAACTGGTATTTTTTTTCTTAAGCCCTTTTTGTAATTATTTGTCTTCTTCAGTTATACACATGTATAACTTTGATAAACATAAAAGCTAAGTTTAAAGAAATCAATGGGTAATATAAAATAATCCTTACTATATAAAAAGTACTCTCCGTAAGACAACTGAATGACAGAGCTAATTTTTACTCAACCTTTCTGTATGATCAAATATTTTCCGTAACAGTGTTTTAAAATTGTCCTAACTATGTTTTGGACATAACTGGAATTTATTTAGAAAATGGACAAAAATGCATATTATAAATGAAACAGTTCATCTAGCTTTCAAATACAGCTAATTTCCCCTTGTCCTATCCACCCCCTCCACCCCTAATTGGTTCATAATACACCTCAGCAGGACTTCTTGGGCTGAGCCAAAATTATTAACGCAGCTGGGAGAAAGCCAACCACTGTCAGGATTCTAAAGAGGGCTTGGAAACCCACACCTACGTTTTTCAAACTGGACATAAGCATGCTCCTCGAGATAATCAGTGGTGTATGCTTGAATCCCAATGAAAAACAAGTCTTGCAGGGCAAATTTAACTTGAAAATTTGAGGGGTGAGTGTGGAGGGCGGGGGCGGAGAGTAATTTAACATACTGCCTGTTCACTGAAATAGACATTTAGGAACTGCATGCTAAGTCTGCACGAAGGAATTTGCGTGACTATCGGCACCGCGCACCTCTCAGCTTTCATGCACTGCTCGCCTCTGTCTTCCTGGCTCTCCAAATGCTCTTTCCCTCTGCATTTAATTCAATGACTCATCTTCATGTCCTTCAAGGTTCCACCCTTGGCGGTCTCTTTACCCTATGTTCTCTGACAGATCTCATCTACCATGGTTTCAGCAACTTGAAATCTATTTCCTGTCCCAGCCAATGAGCCTACATTCCCAACTACTACGCCTTATATGTCCTCAAGGGAACTCAAACCTCATCCCCAAGCCCTGCTTCTATGTTCCCCTTCAGAATGAACAGATGCAGTGCTCACCCCTCGCAAACTTTGGTCATTATACTAGACTCTCTATGTCTTAACTCTTCCATATATAATCAGTTCACAATTTTAGTCACTTCTATTTTCTAAATCTCTCTATCCCTACAAATACCAAGTGTGCAGACCTTCACTATTCTCCACATAAGGCAGCAGTTGTTGTCAGTGGGGCCAGTATCATCTCTAAGGGATGTTTGGAAAGTTTGGTTGTCAATGATTGTCACATCCACTGACCACTGAAATCATGATCTCCACCCCCCCCCCCAAAAAAAAGCATTGCTCTTTGTGCTGTTGTTCACAGAAGCATAGTCTTCTGCCAACTTCTATATCCTTGGGGGCAGAAGGGTTGGGTTGGGGGTCAGAATAATGAGAGGCCATCTACTCTTGCATTTGTGTTCATAAATGAGAGTTGACCTTCTCACTTTTAAAAAATGGTTATGTTGTTTATTGTGCAAAATTCAAACATTAAAGGTCTATGCAAGACAGAAGGTGAAGATCAGCTGAAAGCCTACGGAGACAACTGGTACTAATGGTTTGGTATGTGTTTTCCTTTTCATGGCTTATACTCAGCACTTGTGGTCTTCTGCACTGCAAGTTCGCGCCTTTCTCCGAAATGGGTGGGGAGCAGATGGCATTAGAAATGGTCACTTTCATCGTGGAAAGCACAAAAATTTCAAGTCACTGCTCTGTTATGTTAATACTCCTAAGACTACAAATAGCTCCACCCAAGAAAGTGCCCAAGAACATTCAGAAAACCCACTGGGAAAATCAAAGTCCCACGCCATTAGAATTAGGACTGTAGGCAATGCCCTTCGTAGCCAATCTGATTACTTTTGGCTTGTACAACATAATCCTAACTCTATTCAACTCTACATTGACAAATACTGAAAGGTAGTCAAATGGAAAATAAGCCATTCGTTAGGACATTCATTCAAATACCAACTGTGCCCTCACTCTATGCTGCCAATCAAGGCACTGAGGAGTACCTGCTCTAAAGAAGACAACCTCCTGGTGTGTGTGTGGAGTGGGTGTGTTTAGAGATCATAATGAAACACTGCTGAATGAGAATACATTCCCAGACAGTTGAGTTCATAGCCCTTGACATTAACATGTGTTAAATCTGACTCAAACTTGGTGGTCAAATGCAAAAACTGCAGACAAATTAAAAAACACACATACAAAAAGACTGTTGCATACAAGGACTATTAAGGTACTTAATCAAGCAGTCACAGAAAGTGTGCAATTTCAAATGAATGCTGAGTGTCTACAACACGCCAGATGTTGTATCACCCATGCAGTGCAGGGCAATTACACAAAGAGTAGCTGATTACCTGGGCTCAAATCCCACCTCATCCATGCCATAGCTGACTTACATTCTTCTAGGCCCCACCCCCTTCGTCATCTCTAATGGGAACAATAGCTACCTTACAACTTAGTATAAGAATTATATATGTTAATAATGCATCTGCATAAATAAATCAGAATAAATAATAGTAAAGGATAGTTGTGGCATTTTTTTCCTTCTAAAATCTGATTTATGACTACTATTTCCAGAACCAAATTGGGGTTTAAAAAAAAAAGGTATCGACCCAGACTGAATAGCAATGTAAAATGTTTTTGTATGGTTAGGATAGATACTCTTCTGAGCTGCAAATAAGATGCAATGATTTAGCTCCATTAAAATAAACTATGAGTAGCTTTAAGAAGCAGCTGACTCTTTGGTTAATTACCAAAGCTGCCAAATACATAGCTCATCAACTATGTCAAAACCAAAATTAAGTGTTTGAGAGCATGCAAAACTTTGGAGTATGTCTGCAATTAATGTACCTTGCCCAGACTTTCTGAGGCCAGTGAAGTTCAACACTGGGTGCTATGCAGGAATTGCACGGACAGGTTTTTATAGCCCGGGTGGCAGCAGTATTTAATATGCACACAGCACTCCACTCCACAAAGCACCGTCCCTTCTCTGCTCAATCCCTCCCACGACTCTCCATTTCACTTAAAGAAATGGGCATAGTAAGTGTAATGTTTATAAATAATTTCACTCTGTGTTCTTTTAAAATAGGCTTTCTGTTAACCCTTAAACTTTTTTTACTCACATTAAATATGGAAATGTCAGATTATGAATATTTATAAAATATGTTCTAGTGGTAAAATTAATTCTTTATTTGAGTAACAAAGCAAGAGAGATACCTGTTTATAGGAGAGAAAGGGTTTTGTTTTTAGTAGCTGATTTTTAGTTACTAAAATCATGTAAAGACATTTTACGTGATTTACATCAGCTCTTGTAAAAAAAAAAGCTGTGTGTTAATTTCACAAACAGGAATCAATGTTAAACATCAAACACTTATTGAGAAAAACATACTACAACTGTCAAATTACACTGTGGTAATTTCAGTATACCATGTAGTCATTATGAATTTTGAAGATAAAAGTTATGCTAATTAAGTACAGTAGAGTATTTCAAGCTGCCTTAAGTCCTTTCTGTATAAACATCCACTTAAACAGTTCTGGAATTTAATTAAAGATATGGTTAAGAAGTATTATCCAAACTGAACATGGCTAAGTTTAACTCTTAGAAGTTAACAATGTCATACATCAGAGCTCTGAGACTTCATTCTTACAAGTTCAAACAACCTTTAAAAACTATTTCTTCATAGCTGAAATCATTGGATCAATACAACTCTTCTGAGTCAGCAGGGGGTCGCTGGAGCCTGTCAGACTGTTTTTAACTATTTCAGCAAAAATACTCAGGTCACATTGGGTCTTATTTCTATTGCATTACTTATGTTCCTTTCCCTCTGTGCGGTACCTGCCCAACTTTACTTTGTCTTAGGGAACCAGGCCCGCTGCCCTGATGCCATGTGAAATGGGTACAGGCAAAGAAACTGCTCGTCTTTCTCTCCACTGTCTGACTCGCTGAGCAGGCCTCACTTTTTCATCTTTACAAAAATCAAAGAAATGATGCCAGACCTGCCGATCTCAGAGAGCAGTTTTCATGAACAGTGACTACACAGAGGACTGCTCTGGCCACAAACGAGGCAACACGATGCTGTGCAGTTCTGTGTACCAGGTACCAGGGTAACAGATGCCCAGAAGATTCCGAGTGACTCAGTCTGAGAATCAAAACAAGAAGATTCTCAGCTTGTACCCAAGGCTTATGCCAATTCACATTGCCACCAACCATGCACGCAGGCAGCCATTTCCTCATCAGCTAACAACACTAGGAACTGTTAATCCTTTCTTTTGATTTTTTACCAATCTATTCAATTAAAAAAATGCTTTCTTCATCTCCACCTCTTCCCACCACCCCGTCAATTCTTTTGATTTGATTTGCTGATCATTGATGACAAAACATAGCTTCACGCCATTACTCATTTGTATTTCCTTAGTAAAAAATTATCTATACATCTGTACCGTTAATTAGTCTACCAGATTTGGAGTCATCTTCTTATAAAATTAGATGTAGGATATTGTATAATTATGAATAGCATTCCTTCGGCTGTTATTTTTTCCGAATACGCTCTCCTCACCCTGGCTGGCGGCTCACTTGGTTGGAGTGTCGCCCCCTCACACCAGCTGTGGGTTTGATTTCCAGTCGAGCATACACCCAGGCTGCAGGTTTGAACCCCATACGGTCCGGGTGCATACGAGAGGCAACAGATCGAGGCTTCTCACCCTGATGTTTCTTTCCCTCTCTTGCTAAAATCCATAAACGTACCCTCAGGTGAGGATTAAAAAAACATGTCCTCCTAGCTTGTCATCTGCATTTCAACTATGTCACTTAGTGTATAAAGTTTTCATTTTCTTACAGTTTCATCTGTAATCTTTTTTTTTTTTTAAATGAATTCTGGATTTCCTATCAGGCTCTAACTGTATGTTGAATATGAATGCAATATTTCATATTTATAGATATCAGACATCTATAATTAAATAATGATATCCTTTTCTGAAACAAGTTCTAATAGAATCTAATTTAACAAACCTCACTATATGATCCAGTTTGACTAAGTATGGCAACTTCCACACTAACACTGCTTAGTTATGGGACGAAGTCAATCCAGAAATCGCTGTAACATGAATTCATGAGCTTTCTCTGGTTAGCCAGCAAATAATTTAAGCTATTGGGTGGGGGCGGTATATATTCTTTATATGTGGTAACTCTACTTAAATACATGTTAAATAAGCATAATGTTAAATAAACATTTGACACATTTTTCAGAATTAGAGGTCTACACTTTGAGAACATTAAACAAATGAATTTATAGACAGGCCTTTTAGAAATGGATTCCAACTGGCAATGCGGCCGAGTTCCCACTCCTAGGTTCCATCTCAGTCCAAGCCAAGCCAGAGGTGAACGCGAGATTGGGAAGTTGACAGAACGTACCGCCAACCCCGGGCAGCGACCTCAGTGGGCAGCAGGCAGTGATGCTGTGCGGTAGACCTGCACCCCCATGTCCACTGCACCCCCACGTCCAAAGCACTGAGGCAACCAGGACTGGAGTGAACTGAAAGGGAGAGATGTAATGTAAAGAGAACTCGAAGCACTCGGAACAGTCTAATCAAGTTTGTTAACGCATACACTACCAGCACACTGGCTAGGTGTTGTCCGGGGGCAAGAACATCTATTCATGTTCACTCTGTACTACACTCAGCACAGGTGGCAAGCACAGGGCCCCCTCAGGTATCCTACAGGCATTCCAGCTTGTCACCATCCCTCTTCAAATTGGACCCGGTACTCCGTATGTGGTCTGACCAGCCAAGACTACCTATCCCTGTATTTCATAAATGCAGTCTTAGACTTTATCAACAGTTGTGAGAGCCACACTATGTGGCTGCTTTCTAGTCAACAATTTAATTGACCTAAGTCTTCCCCACATACTCCATAGTGAGCCACATCTTCACCCATTGTTTCCCATTGCATTTTGGGACATAGCTGCAGGACTGAACAATTATGTCTATTAAATTCTTCCTGGCTTAGGCTCAATATACAGTATGACACAATTTTTTTCTTGGATCCTGACTCTGTTGTCCAGTGTATTATTAGCTCTCCCTACCAGATTCTAGTCAACTACAAATCTGACCAGCAAGCACATAGGTCTTCCTTTGCTCCCTGTTCAAAGCACAAATACAGAAGCTTTCCAGCTAAAGCCTGCTATGACTCTCTACTGTGTGCACAGTCATTTAAACAACCCAAGGCCGCCAAGCCACTCAACTGCATTACCACTAGCAGTGACGGCTTACAGATACCTGACCTCACGACACACAGACATTCAGATGTAAAAAACATCTTCCCACACACCAAGTGTCACCAAACTTATCCTTACTATGTAAAATTGCAGTGACGTTCTCTATTCTGTGCCATTCCATCCCGGTCCCTTGCACCCGTCCTTCCCTTTAAAAATACTAGCCATAGCCCACTAAGCTGACTTCACAATCAACTGACAGGATGGCACCTGCAGTTCGTAAAACAGATTTAGGATTCATCTGAGTAGCTCTTTTATTATTGACAGTTATCTTATTCACAATGTGAAACTTCTCAAAATATTACAAGGCAAAAAGATTTCAGCACGTGGTTTAAGACATATTACAAAGCAGTATTTAGAAACATCTGTGATACACAACTAATTAACTGGCTTCCATGAGAACTTTAAAGGTCTTTTACCTACACAGATCTGCCATCTTTAGTTCTATCCACACTGATTCATTCAGATAATCTAACAAATTAAGAGTTACATTATCATAGTTTAAGAATTAGTTTCAAAACATGTGAACTTCAACTATTTCTTTACAAATTAACATTGTACTTTAACACATGGAAAGGTTCACCAGTGTCCATATTTTAAAATGAGAAAATGTCAATCTTCAAGGATGAAATTTTAAATCCATTTTTCTTTCTTACATTTACTACTCACTTTGCCACAAGGCTGTGTAAACACAGCCCATATGATCGCGAGTGAACATCACAGCCTCACCTGCGTTTCGGTAAATAGGAAAAGCAAATAGCCAATTCAGTTCTTCAAAAACGATAATTCCTTAAGAATACATAGTGCACACCTGAACTGTAAACAAATAAAAAATTTGAAACAAAGTTCAAACATGAAATAAGGCCTTTTAGAAAATTATTTTTGGTGTCAAACAAGATAGATGCTATGGTTCTAAAAGTTATACCTGAGTGAGATGAAATGTTTTTTTTTCCTTTTAGTCATTCTGATGAACTCTACAGTATACTGAAAAACAATTCTTTTTTAAGTTTACCACTGTGTCACTTACTTCTAGAGGATTCGATGTAAACCTGGAAAATCACTCTCCTTCAAGGTCCAAGCATTGCTATTTTTGTTCTGGCCAAATGCCCACAAAAGCACCAACATGCCACAAAACCAGCCTGAGCTAAAGCACCATAGTTGGAGATTTGAAGGTTTGTTTTCTTTTTAAACTGCTCAAAGGCCACCTTGTGGTGGTATTTAGTGTAAACAGACTTTTTCCAGCAGAAGTATTTAGAGCCACAGAACACAATTACATGGCCCTGCGGAGGATCCCGTGGAACATTCTACCCAGAGGTGATTTCCCCGAGACTTCTCTTACACGGTCAGTATACACTTTCCCCTCCTCAGCGTCCACACGCAAACTGCCATGTGCAGTCTTGGTGCTGGGTTGAGAGAAAAATTCTAGATGAAATTAATGAAGCTATGAAACATCTCATTTCAGAGTTAGTAACTGAAGTTCATTTGTCAAATGGTTGGCATGATTAAACAGAGAAGCTCTTGCTTGCGCTTTTGGAGGAAAAAACTCCCAATTCTATAGCCAAAACTTAGCTTGTGGACCAAAAGAAGGGGCCGTGCCTCACCTGTGGTACACATTCACCAGGAGTTGTTCCAGGACTTCGGATGCAGCTGTGAGACAAGGCGCGCACACAGGAAGACTGAAGTCTACAGAAGACGAAAACATGCCACTAGGCTGTACGAAAGGACGGGAAAAACGTGGTCTGGGCAGCAAGTTCAGAGGACAGACCAAGCACTCTGTACTGAAGGTCCCAGACAGCAATGAAGGAGATGCTTCTTGGACTTGTGTTTTGTAAGAGTCAGAAAATGTATTACAATTGGCTAGAGAGCTTTATGCAACAATCTAAACAATCACAAGGAAACAAAAATTATTTTGTAGTTTCACCAAGCTTTGGTGGGTAATAAAGTATTCAGCAAAAAGGAAGGCAGAAAGTGAAAAACTCACCATAAACCCAAGTTCCGTTTACAGAATAACCACATGCCTTCATTTATTGCTCAAAGAACATTCCACACTTTATGGAGTGGTGCTTTCCAGGTGAGTGTTGACATCACAACACAGTCACAAGGGGAAACTTGCTTTGTAATCTGAAAGCTGTATCTCAAACGTACAACAAACACATCATACAGCCAAGGGAGTTTGAAAAGTTTAAGTTTTAGGTGCAGGCCCCAAAACATTCAGAAGAGCTACAATAGATACATTTACTTATATTAAAAACTTACTTCCTTCTACAAAAATTTTGGACATTTCATTTTGCCTTTACTATTTCAGCAGAATGTTACTAACTCAAGTGAATACAATAACTGAACAAAATATTTGTGAAAGTGTTTTGCAATCTGCAAAAAAAAAAAAAAAAAAAAAAAGCATACAAATAGGCATCATTTGTGTGCAGGTCTCAAAACCCTACCTTTTGGTTTTTAATTTGATCTCCCAAATGTGAAGGTGATTGCTAACCATATTGTCAACCTGTCAAAATCTCATTAGTTCAAACAGGAAGTTAATTAAAATTAGGTTTTCTATAGGTGTTTTTGAGAATGGTGGAGTACAAAGATTGATCTTGTTCCTTAAAACTGGGAGATTGGTGATTTTGAAATTTTTCTAGAGTAAAATTAGCCATGAATGGGACAGTGACTTCCAAACCTTCTTCTAAGGTCTGGGGCAGGCGACGGTTCCTCTCCTCTCCAGTCCAAACACTTTACTTCTATCAGTTTTTTATATTTGGGGTTCTGTGTCAGATATTTAACAAATTTTAAAAACTACCGCTTTATGATATAATACACTGCCCATTAAGTATGTCTGCAGGGTAAACACAGTATTATTTTCTGAAGGACATACACCGACCAGGCCTTCAAGTCAACTTACAACTACTATTGGACTTCATTTCAAAGGCAAATACTACAATGCTACCCATAAACTCAGCTAATTGTTAAAGCAGAGTGGTTACCTGGACTTCTCTGGTACCAATTTTATTTTATTTTATTTATTTATTTATTTATTTATTTTCTAAAGACTGTATTTATTTACTTTTTAGTAAGGAGAAGGGAGGGGGAGAGGGAGAAAAACATCACTGTGTCATTGCCTCTTGCATGCCTCCTGCTGGGGACCTGGACTGCAACTTAGGCACGTGTCCTGATTGGGAATCAAACCAGAGACCCTTTGGTTCTCAGGCCCACACTCAACCTCTGAGTCACACCAGCCAGGGCTCTGGTACCAATTTTAATAAAAAGTTCAGTGGTATGAATAATTACAAAGCATCAGAAAATAATGACTTAACTGCACTCTGGCCTCATATTATTCCTTACGTCTCGCACTAAATGCCTTAAACCTGAACTCAGGTACTTCAGTCTTGCAGACCCTGGTGAGAATTGAGACAGGTGTACTAAGGAGCCCAGAGCCTGTATTACAAAGGATCTACAGGGTCCCAGTTCCAGAAAAATTATGCTTTTTCTAAGTGGCTGGTTTGTTTTTTAACTCATGAATCCAGTCTTGGAATTGATCTTGTTTTTTCTTTGTTCTGGCTACTCAAACTCAGAGTCAAATGTGTGGCCCTCACCTAGCCAATGTAAAAGACATGTATTTATTTGTGCACTAATCCTGCCCCAGGGCTAGTACACAAATAAATTTTGCTCCTTATCTAATTCTTTGGGGTAAGAGGGAGAACGGGACAGAGAGGAAAGAAAAGAGAAGAAAACATACTCCTAATTCTTTCCACTTCCCAAAAATGGAAGGCAAGGAACATGAAAAAATAAGTAGCTAATTTTAGCATGAGAGTATGGCTTTTAACCTTACTACCATGATAAATTTGTTAAATACTGCAAGATCTAATGTGTCCATTTTCTTGCTTAGGTGGAAACAAGTAACAGAACTAAGGAGATATCCGGTCTGGGCAAGAAATTACTAAAGTCAGTCAAAGAGCAGAAGTGGATCAGGGCAGTGAACACGTATGGTGGACAGGAAGGTAAGGTGCTTCCACCATTTGCTGGCAGTTAGTGAACTGTCAGAGTTAACTAACCACCGTCTGTGGCTCCAGGGCCCAGGGCCCAGGGCCCTTGCGGTGGGAGGCGGCAGCACAGCTCTCCCTCTCCCAAAGAGCTCTTCCTACAGCTCGAAATGCCTGATTAGTCTCTTCCTTGTCCTTTCTGATAAGATAAATGAAAACATTTCCAAGTTTACTCAAGCCCTTATTACCTGTGAGGCATTACAAACATTAATGTCTAAATGGCTGCCTTTATAGAAAAAATTTTTTTTTACCAGTTATAGAAAATGTATTCTATTCAACCAGCGTAAAAAATACCATTCAGATAATGTGACTTCCAGCCAAGATGGAAGCGTAGGCGAACACACTGTGCCTCCTCGCAAAACCAAAATTAAAGACAACAAGGATTTAGAAACAAGAAAACAACCAGAACTGAGAGAAAACTAAACTGCACGGAGGTCTGTCAGCCCTTCATCCAGACCGGTAAGAGGGACGGAGTCACGGCAGGAGGAAGTAGAGGTTGGCAGACCTGGGCGCACAGGCAGCTGCTGGTGGACCTGGGCCTGCAGGAGGCGGCTAGCAGGCCCCAGACACACAGGTGGCAGCTAATAGGCCCCAGGTGCAAGGCGGCTGGCTGACCAGGCGGTGCCACATTCGCGTGCAGATAATCCAGGAGAAAACCGGGAAGAAGACAGAACTCGAAACCCAGGGCCCAAGCGCCGGGAAATAAAATCTAAAAACACCAAGACCCCGCCCCCACATACAGCTTCACAATCCAGTCACTGGGCTGCTCCGTCCTGGTGAACACCTAAGGCTCCGCCCCTCACTACGTAACAGCTGCGACCAGACCAAAAAAAAAAGAGGCTCAAACTGTAGAACAGATCAAAGCCCCAAAGCCAATTCATCTAAGTGATGAAGAGATAGCCAACCTATCAGATACACAGTTCAAAGCACTGGTTATCAGGATGCTCACAGAATTGGTTGATTTTGGTCACAAATTAGATGAACAAATGGAGGCTACAATAAGTGAAATGAAGGAATATGCACAAGGAACCAGTAGTGATGGGAGGAAAACTGGGACTCAAATCAATGCAGTGGACCAGAAGGAAGAAAGAAACAAGCAAACAGAAAAGAAGGAAGAAACAAGAATTCAAAAAAATGAGGAGAGGCTTAGGAATCTCTGGGACACCTTTAAATGTCCCAACATCCAAATTATAGGGGTGCCAGAAGGGGAAGAGGAAGAGCAACAAGTGGAAAAGTTATTTGAACAAATAATAAATGAGAACTTCCCCAATCTGGCAAAGGAAGTAGACTTCCAGGAAGTCCAGGAAGCTCAGAGAGTCCCAAAGAAGTTGGACACAAGGAGAAACACACCAAGGCACATCAGAATTACATTAGCCAAGATTAAAATGAAGGAGAGAATTCTAGAAGCAGCAAGGGATAAGGGGACAGTCACCTACAAAGGAGTTCCCATCAGACTGTCAGCTGATTTCTCAAAAGAGACCTTCCAGGCAAGAAGGGGCTGGAAAGAAGTGTTCCAAGTCATGAAAGGCAAGGACCTACATCCAAGATTGCTCTATCCAGCAAAGCTGTCATTTAGAATAGAAGGGAAAATAAAGTGCTTCTTGGATAAGGACAAGTTAAAGGAGTTCATCATCACCAGGCCCTTATTATATGAAATGTTAAAGGGACTTATCTAAGAAAAAGAAGACAAAAAATATGACAGCAAAAAGACAGCAAACTCACAGATATTAACAACCACACCTAAAACAAAAGCAAACTAAGCAAACAAGTAGAACAGGAGCAGAAACACAGAAATGGAGATCACATGGAGGGTTAGCAACAGGGGAGTGGGAGGAGGAGAGAGGGGGGAAAAGGTACAGAGAATAGCAGCATAGATGGTGGGTAGAAAATAGACAGGGGGAGGGCAAGAATAGTGTGGGAAATGTAGAAGCTAAAGAACTTATGACACATGGACATGAACTTAAGGGAGGGAATGTGGGTGGGAGGGAGTGTGCAGGGTGGAGGGGAGAACAGTAATAGCATAATCAATAAAATATAATTAAAAAATACCATTCAAAAATCAATAACTAAGCTGCACTTTCAACCCTGTTTTCTATACACTGCTGAGTTTCTCCGAGGAAATGAGGGCAAACAAGACTATGACTGGGGGGTGAGAGTGGCAGGGGGAGGCAACAGGCAAAGGGCATGATGGAAACAGAGAAAGAGGAGCTAAACCAGAATGCTGCCCAATCAACAAGCACTGGTAGTTTAGACTGACAGCAGATCAACAAAGCAGAACAAGGTCCCACCCTTGGGTAGCAAACGTTTCCATCCCTCCTTATGGATTTCTGGGACTGCTGAGTAAATCTAAGTGTGCTGGCTTTTTAGATGGGGTGGAATTCCTTTGGGGTCCTGTGCCCTAGTTCTTTACGGAACCCTAAGGCCTTGAGGACATCTGTGGCCAGAGAAGCTAGAGTGGGGCCTGTTTTTAAGGCTAAAGTGTCAGCTAAAGGACAAAATAAGAAGAGGAAGAAATATGTGGCCTTAGAGCAGACAAATAACCAAGAAGCTCATCAGATACACATCATGTGCACCTAAACAAATCAGGTAGGAGGACAAGAACCCCAACAAACCTCATAGGTGGGAGGGTGATGAGGTCACTTTATATTGCTTACAGAACCACCACCTTCTGGCCACTGCCCCACCCCAACACACACCCTTACCAGTGCTCCAGAGGGAGGGGCAGGCAGACCTCCCTTACTGAGGGGCTGAAGCTCCATGAAAGGATGCTTATGAGATGCATTCGAGCCTAGCGGGCTGGCGAAAGCTGGTCTGCACAGGAGGATGCGGTAGGCAAGCAGACACAGCAGCAACTGGCTAGTCATAAAGGAGTTTGTGTTTCTGGTTCCATCTGTGGTGAGAGACCCAGGTGCGTTTCTGCCTTTTTCCACACCTTGAGTGTTTGACTTTTCCCTGAGGTAAACTTTCACTAAATCCCTGCCTTGTTGACAGAAACAAGGGAGTTCCAAGTAACACAGGGACAATCCCCTGCCCAGGCCCCAGAAAGGCAGCTGTGAAAGGGCAGGCCCAGTCCTCGGGACCTTTCAGAGCACCCGAGCTGGCCCAGAGAAGACTGGGCGTGGCTCCCTCTGCTGCTCTTCAGCCTACTCTGCACACACCTACTTTGGGGGTTTGGCGGTGTGCAACGTGTCATTGTAGGACCTAGGGACAGATGCAAAAAAAACCCTGACACTATGAAAACAGATATGTATGTTTATTCTCACAAATTGAGAATAAAGTTCACGATCATATAAACAAATAAAAATTAAATACATTTTTTTTTCCCAGACATCCTAAACTGAACTTTCAGGATTATCTTGTGAAACTCCTGATTTTTCTCTTGAATACAGCTGCTCTACAGCTTGGAAGAAATAGGAAAATTAAGTATAAAGAATTAAAGATAACAAATACGTAAGTGTGTAAATATAGGCATGTATACCATCTCCCCAAACAGTCCCTTCTGAGAGTCACATGGCATCCCATAACACCCAACCGGGAACTAGAACTCCCAGCTTTTCTTCCTGCAGTAGTTCCTGAGAAGCTACCTGAGAGTGGAGGAAGAGGGAACTGGGGTGAAAATAAGGTGTTTACATTCAGAATCTCTCCCTGTCTGACTTGAGGCAAAACAGAACATTTCAGAGTGAGGGTAAACCAGGGCATTTGGTCACCCGTACTGAACTGTGGCTACACCTTGCCTCCCCTACAACCAGCTAACTTTTCTGTGCATGTAAACTCTCGTTTCCCTTTTCTAGCAAGGACAAAGCACCCTCCACCTAAAGCAGAGCTCAGCAAGGTCACCTGCATATAAATATTTGTTAGTGATAATAAAAACTGAGTCTTCTGGGCAATATTTGGTATTTCAAATCAGTAAACATCTATAATTCACTGAACATCTATAATTCATTAGGGTTATGAAGGAGTATGCCCATGTCATGGAATAATTGTAACTCTTCAACCTCCCAACTCCTCTGCTCTAGGTCAGGGGTCAGGGAGTTGCCACTTCACCTATAAGCACATATTTAGATATCAGCATGATTCATCCCATCCGGTTCATGGTGGAAGGGATCACAAACAGGCTGATCTAACTTCCCCAACAGCCCAGGATCTCAATGTGAGTGCTCCCTGCCCCACCCCCACCGCTGAACCTTGGCTTATGGATCCTTGTACTTATCCTTGTACTTATCCTTGTACTTGGCTTATGGATCCTTGTACTTATTTGAAAATTACAAAAACACATTTTCAATGGACACTCCTGGCAAACAATGGCAATCTTCACACACAGTTCACAAGCTGGAATGCTAAAAGAAAACCGACAGTGAGGGAGCGCATTTGAGTCTCAAGTGCCGGTAAGGTGCTAGGTGGCTCCTGAAACTCAAGCACATGGTCTAAAGACTGACTCTAATACACCCAAAACTATGAAACTCTGACCACCCTGCCGCCAACTGACCTCACTGGGCCACAGCGCTCGGAACATGACAACGTTCTTGCACTGACTCCGCCTTCTGTAGGTTTATGACGCTGCGTCAAACGCGGCGCACGGCGTCAAATGCGGCGCAGTGCTGATGGGGAAAACCTAACTTCTTTGAACATCTCTAACAATTCAATGGCTCAAGAAGCAAGTTTTTTTTCTTCCTCTTCCCAACAGCTAGTATAGCGAGCTATTTTAAAGTCAAAGCTTTATTTACATATCATTTACATACCACTCAATTCACCTATTTAAGGCATGCTCTTCAATAGCTTTTAGGATATTCGAGTTGTGCAGTCACCACCATAATTAATAACACAGCTAGATTTAGTTTTTAGATACTGGACATCACTCACAAAGCATGAAAAATAAATAGATGTTATTTTATTTTTCCCTGCCTTAAATGAAACGAACATCTTAAGACACTTGATGTACATTGGACCGAAAAAGTTCCCAGAAAGGCCCACTGGGCAGTATATGAAACTGGCTTATCTCACATCTCAAAGCATCCCTACTAGCCTAAGCATTAGCACTTAAAAAAATATTTAGGAGCCACCACCCATTGTTTATTCGAATTTCTTTTATTTGGCCAGATCTGACTTATCCGTGTTTTATCCTTCACTTTGTTTGAAAAAACAACATGCTTTTTGGGTTAATAGCAGAAGCTCTCATCAGACCCAAGTCTGAATCCCAGTTCTGCGTTTTAGTAGAGGGGTGTGCCAAAACCCTGGGGCAAAATGTTTACTTTCTAGGTCTCAATTATTTATAAAATGACAGGAATATTGTTAAAATTTTAACATGAATAAAATGCCCACAGTGGCATTTAAAATATAAGAAAAGCTAACTAATAAATGGCAGTTATCAGTTTGTGTGAGCTGTTTCTATTCTGAGGTAAATACTAACCCTTCATCTAGCATCACATAGAAATCTTTCCACATATTTATCTTAGCTTTTCCTTCTTTCAGTCACTTGCTTTTTCATCCTAAGGTCTGAGAAATATTCATAAGTGTTCTTTCTACTTTTTTTTTTACCTCATTGTTGCACCAGATTTATTTTCATAAAGGGTAGCTTAATTATCAAAATTGATTTTCTCAAAGAATAACCAATTGTCTAAATATCTTTGGCTAAACAATCCTTCCTCTTTCCAAAGAAGGCATACAGATGGTAAAGAGGCACACGAAAAGATGTGTAACATCACTAAATCTTAAGGAAATGCAAATCAAAACCATGAGAATGGCTATCACCAAAAAGAAAAACACATCCTAGAGAGGATGTAGAGAAAAAACGGAACCCTTGAATAATGTTGGTGGGAAATTAATGCAGGCACTATGGAAAACGGTGTAGAGATTCCTCAAAAGTTATGACCCAGCTATTCTGC
This sequence comes from Anoura caudifer, assembly GCA_004027475.1. Classification (NCBI taxonomy): domain Eukaryota; kingdom Metazoa; phylum Chordata; class Mammalia; order Chiroptera; family Phyllostomidae; genus Anoura; species Anoura caudifer. Next base: position 24,773 of record PVKU01002948.1, read on the forward strand.
TTCTGAGTACTTGTCCAAAGAATACAGTAACACTAGTTCAAAAAGCTACCTGCACACCTATGTTCACTGCCACATTATTTATAACAGCCAAGACATGAAAACAACCTAGATGTTCATTCCTCCCTCCCCCGTAAGTTTTTAAGTTCTGTGAGGAAGGAATGCACTCGCCTACTGGCCCTCTTCCCATCAATTTAGCTTCCACTCACTACAGTCTTCAGGAACAACAGCAAGACTAGCTCTTGAGTAAATACATGGGTTATAACCAGTTTTAAAGAACAGGAGCAAATGATTTTTAACAATATAGGACAGGAAGTATTGACTTGCTGTGTGCACATACAGGAAGATGTTACCAGTTCTAGTTCCTTCTTGCTTTAGAAGACAAGGCATAGGGACCTGTGCCAGGGTCTGAGGCTGGGCTGGACCATGCACAGCTTAGGAAAAGTCTCTTACACAGCTATAAGCTAATACAATGTACATAAGTACGATTACCTTGTAAAAACATTAAAATGACTTTTAAGTCCTGATAACAATCAACTTAAATTACACAATTTAACATTTTTCAGATAGTCTCACCTAAGAATGAAACTATGAATCCCTGCAGGTATCCATATGCCACCTGACCCTGCTAGGAATGGAAACAGTAAGAGCGGAAGGCAGCTCGCAGAAGTCAACACTGTGCTAAAGGCTCGCTCCCTTCTGGAATCTGTCCAGTAATCAATACCCAGTCCAGTTTCTATGATTTGTAGATTTCACTTTTTTTTTTTTTTTTTTAAATAGTAAGTTAGCTTCTCTAACCTTCCTGCATAGCTTCCTGTCTTCACGGCTCCACTCAGTAACATAAAAGTTCTCTGGGTCCTAGGATACTATACATCCTTACCAGAAGACATGACCTCCTCTGTTTCTGTAACAGAAATTTCCTATGTTCCAGGATGATTCTATATTCTTTTACCAGGTGGTGGAGGCAACAGAGTATGGTGGGTTACAAGTGTACACCCTGGGACCAGGGTTTTAAACCTCGGACTTTTTCTAGGTGTATGTCACAGGTGGCAAACGCAAGGCCCGCAGGCCGATTCCAGCCCTCCACCTTGTTCTATCCGGTCTGGTGCCTTATTTCTACCCGGTGGCAGCACCAATCTCTCGCTTAACTCTTACGGAGTAGGTACATTTATACAGTCCTAAAATTACATTCAGCCCTTTGAAGGCAACTGTGAGGCTGATTTGGCCCCTGGTGAAAATGGGTTTGACACCCCTGGTGTATGTGTTCAGACAGATTACTTAGCTTCTTTTTCTCTGTTTACTCACTTGAATATATAGGGGTGAAAACAGGGTTACTATAGGATTAAATGTGGTAAATAGAAGGAGATCTTAAATTTTATACCAGCAGATAACATATATGTACTATGTCAGCAATGACAGGGGTCAGCAAAAGTAGGTTAATAATAATAAACATATTAACAAAGAAATAATAAGACAAGCGTAAGCTCTGTGTTTCACATACTCAACTGGAATCTACTTCTGTCCCACCCTGTGTGTATTCTTTTTACTTCCTTCCTTTCGCTTACACAAGTAGAGAATCTTCATGCTACTTTCATACTGAAGTAGCACACCTCAAAGATGCTGATTGGAAGCTCTCATTTCAGCAATGTCAGGACACAGGACAAGGGGCAATAAAAGAAACAAATAGAGAAACATTTAATCAGGGCTAGACAACACGAAACACCACCGTCGGTGACATAAATGTATGAGGTAGCCAGTTATGTTCAGGACAACAGAGAACAGTCTACAGACTGGATGTGGCCCCTACCATGTTAATCTCCTCTAACTGTCCCTTTTTTACAAAATTAAAGCCCCAATGGGAATATAAAATGAGGGAAATAACTGCAGAAACGAGTATAAAACATAACATAGCAACTTTTACCTTGTTCTTTTAATTAATTAAAACTGTAAGAATGCTAAATTAATCACTGGTATAGTTATGTACATATTTGTATTTAACTACATGCTATAAAGGAAGATTATCTTTAAAAAGAATAGTTTAAATTATATAAAATAATACAGCATAAAGTTCAGCACCTATGAGGCACATCAACATTAAGCAGGCACGTTTGGCTGCTTTCAAACCTGCCTCGGCAGAAGGCTGGTGTCACAGCAAACGACACATCCAGCTGCAGGGTAGGTCCCGGCTCACTGGGTCCCGGCTCGCTGGGTCCAGGCTCGCTGAGTCCGCTTCGACGCTTTCAAAGTCTTCAAATATTTGTGAAAGTGTTGTGTATGGTGTAGCAGAAAGAGCTTTTGAGCTTCAGGTACCACAAAAGCTACAATGTTTTGGGCACTTAGAGCGTATCAGACACATTATGCAAAGCATTTCTTACTGAATCCTCACAACTAGTTTATGAGTAGGTTGTATTCTGGAGGCAAAATAAGCTTTTAAAACAGGCCAAGAAAACACAACCAGAAACTAAATCCAGGAATTCTAAGACTGGAGCCCCTCCTCTCATCTCTAGGCTGAGCTGTAGTTTTCTCACTCACTTTAAGGCCTCGGTATTGTTTCATGAAACTTCGGTTTTGACAGTGTGGTAACGTATGTGCTGGGTCACTGATCAAAAATGTAGTTTCTCCCTGTGGGATGAAGTTAAGAAAAAAGAGGGGGATGGAAAAGCTACTCACCTAAGGTATTCATTCTTCTACTTAATAAAACTGAAAATAAATTATTCTAACCTTAGCTGGAGTCCAAACCTGAAAGATGTAATCATTCTAATCAAAAAGTAAATGGTTTGAATTCCATACTAATAAGTATGTAAATAAGAAAGTTTCTCAAATCGTGTTCTAATAGAACCTTCCTTCAAGTTGTTTGTGGGTATTTTCAGGGGAGGGAGGTGTTTTCCTGACGAAATAAACTTGGCAAACTGGGAAACATTGTACATTATATTTCCTTCCTGGACAGTCACATTGCACATTACTAAAATCCCTGCCCTGGCCAGTGTGGCTAGGTTGGTTGGAGTGTTGTCCTGTAAACTGAAAGGTTGTGGGTTCAAGTCCTGATTAGGTACATGCCTAGGCTGTGGGTGGGGTCCCTGGTCAGGACAAGAGGCAACCAATCGGGGCTTCTTTCTCACATCGATGTTTCTCTCCCCCTCTCTCCCTCCCTTCCCCTCTCTCTCAGCATGTCCTCAGGAGAGGATTAAACAAATAAAGTAGCAGACTTGCCTTAAAAAAAAAAACAACAACAAACAAACAAACAGACAAAAAAAAACCCCTGACAAGCTCCACAGAAAAACAATCACACAACTACCATCAAAATTAAAATTTGATTAACTGTTTTTAACTCAGTGTTTCCCCAAACAAAATTTCATTCTCTCCCACAACTACTTATCTCTCATATGACTAGTGTTCTGCAAACACAATTTGGGAAACACTGTTTTATATAAACTTAATGGGAAAAGGGTCTTAATAAGCTTCAACTATTAAATAGCAAGTAAGCCCAAACATAGCAGAGATAAATAAAATTCATGGAAAATTGTAATTTGGCTAAGTAGTTCATCTCTGCTGAACAGTTTTATCAGAGTATTACAAAATTGTATCATTTAATAAATATGTACAGAAACAATGTATTATATTGATACTCTGAAAACATGAATTGGGGTAGAGAGCAAAAGACAAGAAAAAAGGTAAAAAAAAAAAAAAAAAAAAAAAAAAAAAAAAAAAAAAAAAAAAAAAAAAAAAAAAAAAAAAAAGCCCTGCAATTAAAATGTATTACAATCTATCATACAAAATTTACAAAAGAGAAAATCTACTGAGATGAAACTTACATACAGAGGAACAAAGGCTGAACAGAGAATAAAAGCACTGTAAGTAGAGAGCCAAAAAGTCTGCAAAGATCATATTAGTTTCTGTCTTCCTGCTGGAGAATTCAGAAGTAAATGAACTGCTGACAACATGCCATCAAAGACGGGGACAGCTGTTTACCTACACTAGAACACTTTGGGACCAGCATATAAAACAGGAACCAGCATAATAGGCAATAAAACTGCTTGTGGAACAAATTAATTCATCATAGATGTTTAAGGAGTTACGAGTGCTCTGCAGTGGGGAACATCACCCTCGTCTCTTATCAGCGACTGAACCCTGGGCCGGAAACAATCCTGCGATAGAGGCCAGCAGACCACATTTATGTTCGTAGAGGCTGAGTACCAATCAGAGCCAAAGAATACTATCTCATGCATGTTCTTCACATCCTCAAAACTGATTCCACCCTTTTGGTCCTTTCTTTTCCATTCCCACTCTTCTAGTTAATGTTTTTCCTTTCCCCAAAACAGCTTACAGAACTTCATAGCATACAGCACTAAAAAGTTGACAGTAGAACTTGATGTGAGGCTTGAGGATTTTGTTAATCATTAACTTGACTTACTAAAAGCTTGTACTTTACAACTATATAACATTTAGCTGTTAACCACTTATTCATAACTACAAAAATAAAAAAATGTAAAGATACACGTTCCGACGCTACACTACCTGCAGCAGAGAGCCACCCCACGGTGACACACACCAGCAGGCACCTGCCGTTCCGGAAGGAAACAATGTTACAGCACAGTGGGAAAGCTCTCCTAAAGAAACTGACTTGAGACCACAGTGAAGGAACGCTGCTCCGTACAGGCAGAAAAGACAAATCAGAGAGCCTACGCACAGGATCACTGAAAATAAGAGCAAGGGACGTGAAGGGTTTTCAGGCTGGTCCTTCCAGTACAATAATGGGATGGCTTACGCCCAGAAAGGTGGAGTGACTTGCCCAGAGTGACATGATTAGTCATCCACTCAGGACCCAGGCCAGATCCTCCAAGGCCCAGGCTTCTGCATTTCCCACTGCAATACCAGGCCTCCCATCTGCTCTACAAGACAAACATGGAAAATAAACAGTACCTACTGGCCTAACTCAAACTATAAACCACTGATCAAATTATGACTATACAACTAGAGCATTTAGAATAAACCACCTTATTTTGTGTTGTGAGTCATGGTTACTGTCTAGAAACCCATTAAAATCCTCATTAGGCTCTATCTACAAACTTTCATTCTAAAGTACTAAATAAAAAATGATCAGCAAGAGACCAAGGACCTATGGAGGAAAACAAAACTATGTAATGAGAGAGTCACCCCCCATCCCAGGGAAGAAACATTTTGTGACGAGGCAGATCTGGGTTCAAATCCTAGTTCAACTGTGCCATGTCTGCGCACCCTGGACAAGCCCCCACTTTGGCTTCCCATCTGTAGTGATGCTGGGAGACAACACTACCCACCTCAGCAGTTTGCCCTACATGCAATGGTGCCAAAATGGTGATCTTTCTCCCTCAATCTATTTTTGTCCATCTCCCTTGATTTTTGTCTATTTCAACTTTTACTTCATACAACCACCCCCAAAACACTTGCCAGCTACACCCTATATCATAATTATAGACATTAGTATATTCAACATCTTAAAATAAGAATTATGTGACAAAGAGCATTTAGTATGTGAATATAATCTTTGTAAATATTAGTGAAAATGTTCAAAGAAGACATTACCACGTAAAGTATAGAACAATTTCTTTCAAGACAACTGGATAAAGAATGAGAACCAGGCCCTATCGAGATCAGTCCTGTGGCTAATAAGCTGCACAAGCCTAAGCAAGTGATTCCACTTCGCAGAAAGCTCCACCGGTTAGTTACAGCTCAAAGCCACACGCTGCTCCAGTTACCTAGGCCTAGGTGTTCCCAACTGCAGAAAGAACCATTCTGACAGAGGGCTTCTAAAGTTCTCAGGTTTCTTCCGCCTGAGCAGCCTAGCACCAACACCATCACAGAACTTACTGTGTCCCGCACTGGTATGTGCCTGGCCCTGCTGTAAGCAGATAAAGTAACACGTTGTAAAGTAAGCACGTTACTTTAGATGTAGTAGGTCATTTAAGCCCCCTACCACCTCTGCAGATATGGTCTGCTCCCATCCAAGGAATCTGCGCTAGAGAGAAGTGAGGGAACTTGCCTGAAGTTCCAGAGCCCAAAGCAGGGTTGAGGGCTCAACAATCCCGGGGGTCTGGCTGCACCTGTGCTTTTAACCACCGACTCTCAGAATTCTATAAATCTCAAAGTGGGCCTTAACTATAGACATGTAAACAGAACTCTGTTCATGCTAGTCCTTCCTTGTGACTAAATGCAGCTGATAAGCACTCTAAGGTGGAGGGAGAGAACAGTGACTGACTAACATGTTAACAGTGCCCTGTAAAAGAGCAAGCTACAGTTCATCAGACAAAGTTATACAGTAGCCACTTTAATGAAGATCAAGCTGCAACCCCTTGGCAATGGGCAAGGGGACACTGATTGGTGGTGTTGCTCTCACATTAGTGTGAGGTGAAGCAGAGGTACAGTCCTTAGTTCATGCCCGTGGTGCTGGCCAGATCTGGTTCATACCTGGGGCACTAAATAAATAAATAAATAAATAAATAAACAAACATTTTAAAAGATCAAGCTATGAAATGTATATGTTGTTTCTTTGACAAACATTTTATCAAAACAAAGTGTTGTGAGGTTACAACATTATATAACATTCTATTTCCTTGGTCATAGACAAGTTATCTGCTGGATAATGCTCCCAAGAAATAATTATCATAAACTGAGACTGTCACTAAACATTGGGTAACTAGATTTTCTTGTCTTTGTAACTATGCATATGAAAATGCATATATACATTAAACAAGCAAAAACAGACCAGCAACTAAAGACCGTGCTTGGAGTGCCAAAATCTCAAGTTAGATATAGTGTATTAAGGAGTAAGCAAACAGGTATGTGCTGGACACGGCCAACATAAATGGCCAGGGAAGGAGCTACCTCCCTCCTCTGGGGCCACTTCACACCTGACTGACCTCTTGCAATTCTCTGCATGCCATTCCTTCTGCCTCTGCCAGCTTAACATAGCAGTTGCCAACAAGCCACAATTCTGCCTTCATCACACCTCTTCTATCTCTAGCAAAAGAAAGTTAAAGCACCGTGGGGCCAGGAGGCTCAGGGACGCGGAAATGGCGCACTGGAGGACGACGCACACCGGCGCACACCCTGAAACGAAACGCTGGCAGCAGCGAGCTGTCAGCCTTAATTCCCACGCTGCCGGTCTGTCACCTGGGTCTCAGTCCTCCAACGACTCTTCCCACAGTCTGGAGGGCCTGAGAAGCAGCAGCAGGACACTCAGCGTTTGCTCTCAGACCGGCCTGCTCTCCCCACGCTGGTGGCAGAGATATGCGCCCGGCCCCCAGACTGTGGACCGAGGAAGGCAATGGTTGCCGTCCAGCTGCATGGTCATCGGAGTGGTGAGACTCTCAGAGAAAGAACTCTCATGCAGCTCAATTCCTTCTTTAATTAGAGAAGGATCCAACACCACCAGCCTTCTCTCCAGTAAAACCCAAAATGTAGGCTGATGACTAAATTGTCATGCAATTTTCAGGCTCCTTGGCTTCATACGCATTCACACAAACACAAGATCTTTACACCTGAATAGTTACACAGCAAAGAAACTCACAAGCAATCTAAGTCAGAGGTTCAGAGATGTGATCGTCTTCCCCACAATCTCATCACATACCAAAGTTTTAACAACATTTTGCCATTATCCATACTAGTCCATCTATCACACTCCTATTTCTATGACACCAGACACCACTCATAAAATCAAATTCCTAATTACAAGGAGCCGTGGAAAAAAAGAAAATGGATTTTTTAAATAGAAACACCACCAGAAATGTTACCAGAACACACTACCTGAAATGAAATTCTACCCTGTATTGAATTTTATTTTTGCGTACTGTGGGGACAATTTGCATTTGTGTCTATTTTTATGGCAGATGGTGAAACTAAACAATCAGTGATCAACCCCCTCCTAGAAAAAAAGGCTCTTGGAAAAGTATGGCAGTAATTAACAGAAGTCCATAACCTATCAAAGACGATCAAAAGAAAAAATTTTAGTAAATATTCAAAGTAATAAAGGATGCCTTGTGGCATATACATTTGCAATGTACAAATAAAGATTCAAATATAGCCGAATTATAAAACCAAACCCCGCACTTAAACTGAACTTCCTCAGCTATTCTTTTATACTGACTTGATGAGAATTTACACGATCTAGCTGAGCATCTCACTCTACATGCCATGAGAAACAGAGACCTCATTAATACATTTCAGAATGTAAAGCACAAAGGGAAAAACTGGTTTAAACAAGAATCTGCAGACTAAGTGTTAATGAACTAAAGTGAACTGCCTTGAAATAAAACAAGTCCCTTTTGTTATATGGGCAAATCATTCCATGACAAATTCCGTATTTCCTAAAGAAATGCCAATAGAAAACTAAATGCATCTAGCCTGAATCTTTGTAATGTCATGATCAAAAGCAGTTAGCCTATAAGGATGGCCCCAGTATAAATCCTATTTTTGTGTGTGTGTGGCGGGGGAGGGGGGCAGAAATGGCAGCTGCATTACACTCTACAGGAGGTATACCGGCTATGAAAGTAATCTTTTTATAATGCCTATAAAGATGTACACTCTTTCATATTGCGGAGATGTGTGATGTCTTCCATACCTTATGACAAGATGCAACCCAAGTAAAATTTATTGAACGAACAAGAGGATCTAAATCTCAGAGAGGTTAAATAAATATACTTCAAACAAGAAATCTTAAAAAAAAATTTGTCCACAGTAGCAGTTATTAAATAAAACACGTGACTACTGCATTTTATCTGACATAAGTAGATGCAACCTTGTCAGGAAAAAAAAAATGTTTAAGAACACTTCCTTTACTTGGGTAAAACTATTTTTATACGAAGATATTTAACGACCAAAAAAGCTTCATAAAAGTGTTACATATATGCGGTTTATTTCATTATGTAAAGAAAAAATAAACAAAAGAGACCAAAAAGGGTGTGCATTAAAATGTTAACAGTAACCAAATCTAAAGGTAAGATTACAGAAAATAATTTAAAAAATTTTTCCAGTACTTCCTGCATCTTGCAACTTTTTTAAAGTGAAAAAAGTTGACATTCACTTGTCATATAAGCAAATAAGTGCTTTCAAAACTAACACAGGGTCTAAGCTGCTTCCACAGATTCTAGACTTCAAATCCAGCTAATTACTTGCTGGTAATTTTTTTAAATATACAAAATAAAGCTAATGATGTTTGCTTCTGGCTCTCCTATTAAGATTTTCATACCTAAAGAAAATTTTACCTTTACATAAAAAGGTTCCGTGTCTAATTTTCTATCCCAGAATATATATAAGTGGTAATTTGATTTTTAAAAATCATCAATTTAGATTGCTTTACACAATTGTCACCGCAAAGAAGTTATATTCAGCTCAGTAATTCCAAAGTGCGGACACCTAATGCACAATGCAAGTTTTGATGCATTTTACCTAACTGCACCAACAGAAACGCCTTATGGAGATGAACTTATTTTAAACACATTATTTCCATTACCTCGTAAGAGCCTGACATCTAATGAAGCTTTTTCCAAGAGATACTTTGCTTAGCCTGGACCTTTTTATTTGAACATCTGGGAAGCTGTCAAAATCGATCTCAAACTGCATTACATTTAAGGTACAGAATGTCAACTCTTTACTGGGCCTCCTCGCCTTTCTTTCACAAGAGCGCCTTTAATATCTCTAACCCTAGCTTACATTTCCGGGCTCATGAGTCACTGAGCAATAAGCTCTAAGTTTCCTTTAGAATGCCACTCAAACAGCTCTTCTCCAGCATTCAGGCATCTGGCCCCCAAATACCTCATTATCGCACCCCCACTTCCCACCGTGGTCCCCAGCAACAAAATGAATTATCCACTATTTCTAGACTATGCCTTTTTACCTTTGTCCTCTAGCTATGGTGTCCCTCCACATACTGTCTCTTCTGCAACCCTCCGCTCCCAAATCCTTTCAGGCCTTCCAGACCCCCTAGGCACCGCCTCGCACCGCCTCGCCCAGAAAGCCTTCCAGATTTTCGGCTAGGCGGAAGTGATCGATCGGTCCGGTCTTCCCTGGGTTCCTTCCTAGCACCTTGCAGTTCTTTCGGAGGTCTTTTATCTCCTCCTTCCTGGTATCGTGTTATCTGTGTACTGGTCTTATCACCCACACCAGAGCGCAAGCTCCTCGCCGGAGGAGACCGCGGGCCGGGGTTCACCTTTGAATCCCTCCGGTGCGGACGCCCAGGGCGCCTGCACGCAGTCAGTGCTCAAGCTGGTTCAACAGAAGCCGCGAACGCTCCGGCCGCGCAATTCCTAACCAGAAATCAGTTAGGCATTTTCCGGACAGGGGCATCGCGAAGATGCTACCTGCCTCCGGATCACAGAAAGTTTACGAAGGGCCCGTGTTTGGTGGGAATGACAGTTGGCCCGGGCCGCACTTCCCTGCCCTCCGGACTACGGCCGGGGACGCCCCAACGCCGCCAGCCCGGCCAGGGAACCGCGGAAGGGTGGCAGGCGAGCCTGGGGCTCCCAGACCCCGTCGCAGGCCCCTGGGCGCGGCGCCGGCGAGGGCCAGAAGGGAAGGCTCCGCGAGGGGGCCGCAGCCGCCCGAGAAAATGGAGGCAGTCCCGGGGCCGGTGACTGGCCGAGGCAGGGCAGGCGGAAGCCGGGCAGGCGTCCGCGCCGCGAGCAGGGCAGGGCCGGAGGGTCACTCACGGGGCTGGGCCGGGCGGCTTCCTCTCCGCCTCCGAGTCGTCGCCGTCCCCGTCCTCGGCCGCCTCCGCCGCCTCGGGCTGCTCGCTCTGTCCCCGCGGCGCGGCTCGGGCGCTCGGCCCCTCCGTTGTCTTCTGCCTGCTCTTGCTCCCGGCAACGAGCTACCCTGGCGGCGGCTGCGCGGGCTGACGACGGCCCAGGGGCTCCCGCGGCGGCCGCCGCACCGTTGCGCTCGGTCGTCTGGGCTGCAGCGGCTGCTGTTGCGGCGGGTCCCGGCACCGCCTTCGCCTTTGCCTTCACCCGGCTCCCGGAGGTTCAGTCTCTCCCAGGCCGCACCGCTCCCCGTTCCCGGCCCGAGCCCGGCTTTGACGTACGCACTGCGCAGATGCCGAGGGAGGGACGTCGGGCGGCGCCGCATCGCCCCCTTCGGCCTCGGGCGCCCCCTGGCGGCTGGGCGGACTCGGTGCCGGAGTCGCCGCCGAGGCCGAAGAGAGAGGGGAAGCAGGAAAAGCAGAAGCTGAGAAGAGAGTTCCTGTTCTTTCATCCGCCACTTGAATATTGGTGCTCAGCCCCTTCTTTGCTGTCAAGCACGCTTCCTGAAGTAATCTCACGCTCACTTTCCAGGACCACTTCCTCAGCTCTTAACAAAGATTTGTGTCTGCTAAGACTAAAAGCCGACTTCATGTGGATTGAATCTGTCATCCTTGTGAGGAGCAGATCACTCCCATTTTAGCATCTTCAGAGAGAGCGCCGTGGAGTGACAGGGATGGAATGATCCAGATCGATAGGATTCAAGAGCCTGGGTGTAAAGCCCAGCTCCACCATTTAGTCTCCATGGGCTGTTTCCTGCCCCTATGCCTGGGTACCTACGCACACGCGCGAATAAACTAATGAGGATGAATGAGAAAGTGCATCGCAAAGCCCAGAGAGCAGAATCTGGAACATAAAAGTGCCTACACGTATATTTTTATTTCTTTCTGTTGCCTTTTTAAAAAAAAATTTGTAGTTGGACAGGGATTTTTGAGCATCTACAGGGCGCAGTCACTGTTCTGGGTGGTGGGGCTGGAAATAAAACCGTCCCTGCTCCTGAGACAAACAAGGAAATAAACCAGCACACATGTGACATTGGATGGTTTTCGGTGCTATGGGGGAAAACATCACAGGCCAAGGAAGGGACAGAGAGCAGGGTAGTGTTATTTATAGCTCTCCCGTGCAGGTAGCAGCTACATGAAGAAAGAGCATGCTGTGACCTGTGTGCATGGAAAGGCAGAGGGAACAGCAGGGACCGAGGCCCTGAGGTGGGGCACCATGGACCCCAGCGAGGCCAGATCCCTGGGGGATGGAGGAGGGCAGAGGTGAGCAGAGAACGGGACCGTATAGGCTGAGACAAGGCTTTTGGTTTTTACTCTGAATGAGGTGAGAAGATATTTGGAGGGTTTTAAGCAGAGAAAGGATGTGGTCTGACATTTTAAAAGGATCGCTCAGGTTGTGCTGTGAAGACCAGACTGAAGGGCAGGAGGCTTTCAACTGGGAGACCAGTTAGAAAACTTTTGAAATAATCCAGTCAACAGAAGACAGCCTCGGTCTAGGATGGTAGCAGGGAGGAGTACAGTGGTTGGGTTCTAGACACATTTAAAAGGTAGAGCTGAACCCTGGCCAGGTAGCTCAGTTGCTTAGAGCATTGTCCCCACGTGCCAAGGTTGCAGGTTCGCACCCTGCTCAGGGCACGTAAAAGAATCAACCAACGAATGCATAAAGAAGTGGAACAACAAATTGATGTCTTCTTTCTCTCTATTCCTCCCTCCCTCCTCTCTTTTGCTCCCTCCTTTCTCTCTCTAAAATCAGTTTTTAAAAATTAAAAAAAAAAAAGGTAGAGCTGACAGGACTTTGATGATTTCTGAGTTTTTTTCCTCAAGCAGCTAGAAAATACAATTTGGTAAAATGGAGACAACTTAAACAGAAGCAGATATGAAGAGAGAAACTCAGGAATGCATGTGGGGCCCCATTAACTTTGAATTGCTTGTGTTAGACACCCAAACAGGAAGATGAACATAGAGGTCTGCAGTTTGGAGGGCAGGTCTGGGCTGCTGGGAGAAGTCTGGGAGTCCTCAGAGTGGGTAAAATCTCAAGACTCAACGAGATCATTTGGGGAATGAGTGCTGATAAAGGGCAAAGCCAAGGATGAGCCGGAAGCCTCCAGCACTTGAGAGGTCGGGGAGATGACAAGGATCCAGCAAAGGATTTCTGTGCACAGGAGCCAGGGTGGCAGGACAAGACCCAGGAGAGCTTTGTGTGCTGGAAGACCAAGAGCTAGAGGATGGATCATTGCCGCCGATACTGGCTAACAGTTCAAGCAAGGTTGATGTTGGTGATTGGTCACTGGTGTCAGCACCATAGATGTAACGAGTGGCCTTGGTAGGAGCTATTTCAGCAGAGGTGAATGGAAAAGCCTCAGTGGAGTGGTCACTAGCAGGAATGAGACCTAGAATGAGCTCTAGAAAGCCTGGGGCTCTGGAAAGAGAGAACATGTGCGCAGAGAACTGGTTCGTAAAGTGTTATTCTAAAGAGGAGCAGAGAAATGAGGTGGTAGCTGGAGGAGAATGTGGGATCAAACAGATTTAAAAAAAAAATTCTGTTTTGTTTTTGTTTTTAGGATGGAAGCTATTACAGACAGCTTAAGTGCTGATGGGGATGATTCAGTGGTGAGGGAAAATTTGATGGGAGGTGTGGGGGGAGCATTTTCTAGAGAGCTGTCCTTGAGTGAGCAAGAAGAGGGCGTGCAGTGGACGGTCTGGCCTTGACACCAGCGCAGCGACCTTCACTCTCGGGGACAGAGGGCAGGGAGCTGGTGGATGAGATGCCAGAATCCATGGCTGTTCCTTTCTAAGGGCTTCTGTTTTCTCAGGAAAACTGGAGGCAAGGTCATTAGCAACAAGTGGGGAGGGAAGAGGAGGAGTAAAGCAGGACCAGTGAGCAAGGTTATTTGGTGTTTTTCACCGGCCACGTGTTGCGGGGCAGGTGGGAAGTTGGATTCAACCAGGGTAATTCTTGTTAGGGAACTCCATGGAGAAAGAGCAAAGGAAGGACAGGGTGTATACAAGGAGCTAATAATAATAATAATGGCGGACTGTTGAATCCAAGCCAGGTAGCAGGCAGTGAGGAAATGGGGGCGGAGAGGGGCAGTGGGAGGGGAGGCACCCTGTAGGAGTTGAAGGACCCATGGAACGGTGGGTGAAAGGACTGTTGGGACCAGCACGCTAGGAGGAGTGAGTTGGAAGGAAGGAGGAGCTGGCTGGAGAGCCAGGCTGCTCGCACTGAGATTAGGAAAGGAGCAGTTTTCAGTAAATGACAAGGCCTGGGGCAGCTTCTCAAACTCTAACGTCCATTAAATTACGGGGGGATCTTGTTGAGATGCAGGTAAGTGACTCCATTGGTCTGGGAAGAGGGTGGGAGGCTGGCAATTTTTCTTAATCTTGTTATAATCTTGATACCAAAACCTCAACAAATGCACCCCCCAAAACAAACAAACAAACAAACAAACAAACAAAAAACATTAGACTAATCTGGCTAGTGCATACCTAGGAGAAACCTAAATAAAAACAAATTTGGAATATAAGTAAAATAACAACATGTTAAAGGTAAAGTTCATCCCAACCATTTATGTCAAGACTATTAGGGGCTATTGGAAAGGCCAGAGAGAAGTCAGCTGATGACAAGTCCTGAGCAGACTGGTTCCCAAGCTGCTCTGAGCTTCTCTCTGGCAACTGGGGAAGGGGGTGCCAGGCCCTCCTGGGTGAGCAGAATGCCCGTTTTATCTAATTTTGAAACTTTGTTCAATAAGGACTTACCCCCGCAGCTTTCGTTCTCTCCCCCCACCCACCACACTTTTTCAAGATGAGAGTTCTTTTTATTTTAGTCCCACAGGGAGGTCTTTGATTGTGCTGACATCCCACAAAAACAAGGCAAGACCCAATTTCCCACAGAATAAAAGACCGCATGGGGGTGGATAATCCCATATGCATGTTTTTGATGCCTTTGCTGTAAGGGTCAGAGCAGGATCCCAGCAAGAGGGGCAGAAATTTCTGGAGCAGGAACAAATTCTGAAGCCAGAGCAGAAACAGCTCTGTCATTCGACCACTTGAATCTACACCTTCTCCGCCCTTCCACGGGGCTCTCTGGGAAGCCCATTCTATTAATATATTTCTTTGTAGGCACAACCTCTTCTGGAGAAATGCCTCCACCTTTTCATCTTGAAACCCCCTTCGCAGAGGCGCCTCCCTCTCCAGGGCGGAGTCTGTAGGTCTCAGCGTCAGAAGGCACAGCCACCATTCTCCAAAGTCACTGTTGGCCTCCTGTCAATCTCCCATCACTGCTGTTTCCCTTCCTCTCCTCCACTGCAGCTGGGGCCTGGGATGAAGGCGCCTCCCCACCTTAATCGCACCAGCTGTGAAAGGCCTTTGGAGCCTGACTCACAGCTTCCCTTCCCACCCCACCCCACCCTGTGCCTGCCTTCTCCTGGGCAACAGAAAGGCCACTCATCTAAGATGTTGGATCTTTGTTCCCTCCCATCCTCAGTGACCTTCACTTCCACTCCATATCAACAGCCACTCTCTCTGAGCCCCACCCTGGCCTCTCAGGCACCACCACTCTCCCTATGAAACTTGACCTTTATAACTCCCCTGCTTAATTGCTCCTCCCATCTACCCACCCTTCCCACAGCCCCAGACCCACCAAACCTGCTCTAAAGCTCATTGCTAGTTTGTTTATTCAACAAATACTGAAGAGCTTGTGATTACTGAGCACTGGGCCTGGTAGTGGAACCTTGAGCCCTACAGGGTCCCTGCGCTTAAGGAGCTTGCTATTCAGGGCAGACACGCAGTTACAGCAGAGCGAGACTCGAAGCAGGAGCAAGGTTTAGTCGGTTGGGGATGGGAGGAGATGCTCAAGGAAAATCACGCACATAACACCAAAAGCCAGAAAGCACGGTGAATTTGGGGAAGTGCAAATGAGTAGTTCCGTCTATAGAATGTGGACCTTAAGCTTGAGGAGGCGAATTTTTATTGCTATTTCTCTCCCTCCCCCAGCTTTATCCAGATGTTATTGACATATAACACGTGTACATTTAAGGTGTACAATATGATGATCAGATACATGTTTATATTGCAAAACGATTGCCACAGCGAGGCTAGCCAACACCTTCATCTCCTGACGTAATTACAATTTTGTGTGTATGTGTGTGGTGATACCATTTAAAACCTACTCTCTGAATAATTTCCAGTGTATTATATAGCGTTAACTGTAGTGACCAGGCTGTACATTCGGTCCCCAGACCTCGTTTACCCTCTAGCTGGGAGTTTGTACCCTTTGACCAGACATCTCCCCATTGCTTCCACCTGCGGCCCCCGGCAACCACCATCCTACTCTTTATTTCTCCAAGTTCGGTTCTTTTAGATTCTGCATGTAAATGAGGACTCACAGTATTGCCTTTCTCCGTGGAGGAGCGCATGTCACTCAGCAGAATGCCCTGCAGGTCCACCCATGTTGTCACAAATTGCAGGGTTGGGGGGGGTTGGCATAGATAAGGCAGGAGAGCTGAGCGGAGAGCCAGCGATGAAAGGCCACACCACCTGTGTTAAGAAGCCTGCGCTTCAACGTGAAGGCAGCGGAGGTAGGTTGGACGAAGTGGGCATTGACACTTGAAGGTGTGGAGTGACACACTCAGACGTGTGTTCTCTAGATTTAGAAACGTCTTTCTGATCCTGTGTGCACGGCGGGTGAGGAGAAGGCCTGGTCAGAGGCAGTGAGGTCGGTCAGTTAGAGGTGTTGTCAATTCTGGCACGAGATAATGGGGCCTGAGCTAGACTGTGGCAGGGCGCTTGGGCAAGAGTGAATCGGTTCGGAAAAAACGATATTTAGAAGGAGTATGTGGTGATTTGATGGGTATAGGCGGTCGGGGAGAAGGAGGAATAGGGGATGGAACCCGGCTTTTGGATAGTAGGGCCGGTTGGTGAGACGGACACCATCTAGGAGCGACCAGGAGGTGAGAGGAAAACTGGGACAGGCACATGTCACGAGAAAGAGTGGTTTAGTGCTGCAGGAGGATCAAGCACTACGAGGCTGGAGGTTATTGATGGGATGCGGCAACAGGAGGATTTGGGGGACCGAGGAGAGAGCGGGACCAGTGGAGTGATGGGTGAAGAGGCACTGGGACAGCAGTGGGTGTAGGATATGGATGAGAGAGATGGAAATGGAACTAGTGAGCAGGAGAGAGAAGGGATCCCAGGTTCCGGGAGGTCCCTAGGGAGACAGGCAGCTTCATGGGAACACAGCAGAAGGAAGAGGGCTCCCTCTTTGTCAGAGCAAAGAAAGAAGAGGACAAATGTCCAGGGAGCTGGTTGGCTGGGTGAAGTGGGGGTGGGGTGGGGCAGGGAGGGAGTTCCTGGGAGGTGAGGTATGCAGGATGCATTTTGTTAGGAACAAAGACAGTTGTTTTGCCCCAAAGTGAAATGGCTGCTTGTTACAGAAAGAGAAAGAAGAAGGTGCAGGACACAACCAGAATGGATATACAGAGTTGTGAGTTCCAGGCCCACTCTCCCTCACAGGAGCACGCGTACGCCTCTCTTCCCTCATAGGTGTGCATTTCCTAAACCCAAGGGTCCCCACGAGGCCCGCAACCGGGGAGAAATGGGCATCGGCAGCTTGTCCCAGGCTCACCCCCTGAACCTGTCTCCAAGGCCCCCTTTTCTCTGACTTTTCAGTGACCCAATAGCAGCCCTGCCTTGGCTCTCTCCTGTTGCTTCTATCCTAAGTCCTGCCTTGTTTACTGTCCCCAGCTTTAACACACATACTCTCAAGGTAAAAATAATAAGTTCTAGGAAAGGGAGCTGTATTTGTTCTGGTCAAAGCTGCCTGAGGTTTGATAGATTTATTTATATGATTAAAAAAAAAAAGCTTTAGTATCAAATATACTGATATGAAACTATCATTTGTTTTTCTCTCTGTTACAATGAGAAAAGTATTGGTCTTCCCTTCATAAAAGCTTGTGGTAGATGGTAGTCCCCTAACGATGGCCAAGGCCCAGTCCCTGGAACCCACGAATTTGCTACTTTATTTGATCGAGGGAACTTCACAGATGTGATTACATTCGGACCTGAGATGGGGGAGAGTATCCTGGCCTGTCTGCTGGGTTCCAGGTAATCAATCACAAGGGGCCCTAGAAGAGGGAGGAGGCAGGTGGTTCAGAATGCAACAAAGAGATTAGAATGTGTTCCCTGCTGGCTTTCAAGGGGCCCTGAGCCAGGAGAGAAAAGAGCCCGGAGAAGCTGGAACAGGGAGGGCAGGGATTCTCTCCCAAAGGCCCCAGAAGGGATCTTTGCTGACACCTTGACGGGAACCTAGCAAGACTAATCTCGGATTTTTGATCTCTGACGCTAGATGATGATAAATTTGTTTCAAGCTCTTAAACGTGTGGTGATTTGTTAGAGCAGGAACAGACAATGCACACAAGGCTGCCACAGGTTCCTCTTCACCTTCTGTGCGGCCTAGATGACCAAGATTCCTCTCTGTGCTGACTTTGCTATGACCTTGGTCATCTGAGAGAACCAGGGTTTCTCACTTAGGAAGGAGCTAAGAGTCTTTACAATCATGTGACTGCCTTTGTTCATTTTAAAAACTCTTTATTATCTATCACTGTAAGTATGTGGCTGAGAATTATTTCCCAGGACCTCATGATCTTACCTTATTCAGGTGTTCAAATCTCCTGACAACTTTTGATATTTTGCCTTCCCCAAATTGATCCTAAGTGATACCTTTTGCACCTAAACTGTCTTTGAGATTTCACAAAGGATTTGTTCTTTCATCTCGTGAAGAGAAAAATCAGGCGTATTCGATGATCACTCTAGATGAGTTGCAGGGGAAGAGTTGTTAAATCAGCAGGCATGTGGCTTAGCTTCCCTCGGGTTAATCAGGTCTGACAAAACGCAGTTGACCTCAGTTTCAGGGACTGCACCGCCGGGTGGGAATCCCTGGACATTTGTGAGCACCATCACCGGCCCGGTGTTTCTTGGTGCTGCTGTGCCTGAGAGAAGACAACCACAGGAGGTGTCATCCGTCAGAATTTCCGCTATTTCTTTTTTAAAAAAATTTTACTGAATTTACTGGGGTGACATTGGTTAATAAAATTACATAAAATTATATGTGGTTTTCTATGACACACCATCTGTTTAGTGTGTGTTCGCTACACAAAGTCAAGTCTCCTCCCATCACCATTCACTCTCTTCTACTCTCTTCTCCCTCCCCCACCCCTTCCCCCCAGTAATCGTCATACTGTTGTCTGTGTCTATGAGTTTTTGTCAGCTAGTTCTTCAAAAAAAATTTTATTTATTGATTGATTTTGAGAGGGAGAGAAACATTGATTTGTTGTTCCACTTCTTTTTTAAAAAAATATTTATTTATTTATTTATTTTGGGGGTGGGAAGAGAGGGAGACAGAGAGGGAGAGAAACATTAATGTGTGGTTGCCTCCTGCACGCCCCCAGCTGGGGACCTAGGTCAAAACCCAGGCATTTGCCCTGACTGGGAATTGAACTGGTGATCCTTTGGTTCACAGGCCAGCACTCAATCCACTGAGCCACACCAGCCAGGGCTGTTGTTCCACTTCTTCATGCATTCACTGGTTGTTTCTTGTATGGGCCCTGACCTAAGGATTGAACCCACAACCTTGGCGTGTCAGAATGATGCTCTAACCCACTGAACTATCCAACCAGGGCTCAGCTATTTCTTAAAATGGTAACTTGGTCACAACTTAAACAAAAAACAAAAAACAACTTTATCACCCCCTCCTTTGTCTTTAAAGAACTTTAAATTTTATTTTTCAGTTACAGTTTATTTACATTCACTATTATTTCATACTAGTTTCAGGTATATGGCATAGACAATTTTTTAAATTTGAATCTAGTGTGGAGTAGGGTGGCTGATTTCAGTTGGAAACTCACATCATTTAGCTATTGAGTTATATTAATATGTGAATATTTAGGACCAATTCCAGATTTATATAGTCCTTCTACTTAATATTTTTAGTGTATTCTAACTCTATGTTTAGTAAATTCATGGACTATTATGTCAGGATTGTTATATCTGAAGTTTTTTTTTTTCTGTGAAGATTATGTTTCTCCATTTTTATCAATTAGATTTGATCCACTCTTATTATGTTAATAGGTAGTTGCCTAAAATGTTTTCTGAAGTGACCTTATTATTTTGGCTTATGTGCCCCATAAACAAGTCGATTTGCTTGTCAGCTGTACTCATTGATATGAGTTCTCAGCAGTTCTTTCGCTTTGGAGACTCGTCAGTAATAGGTTATCCACAGGCATTTTGTGTTGTTGTCTGCAGATAGTTTTTTTGCGTTACTCTGATGATGGCCTGGAGTACTGGCAATCAGCTACAGACTAGAGCGCTTGTCTTTGGTGAAGAAAGGTTGTCTCAGAGCTGGGGGAAAGGGGCGGGTGCGGTACTTAGGGGCTCGGGCTTCTGACGGCCTCACTTAACCAACGTTGAGACCACACCAGTAGACTGAGTCAGGAACAGATGAGGGGGGATGATGAGTTTTGTTTGGAATATTGTTAATGTTGATTTAATGTTCTGTTTTCTGGATATATAAGACACCCCATTCTCTTTGCTCTGAAGCTATCTATAATTCATAACAATTTGATAGACCAGAAACAAACTTTGCTAACCAGAAATCATTTGTGAATGTTTCATTCTCCTGCCTTGATCCCTCCAAAATTCAGAAACCCTTATGGGTGTTCTCAATTTCCTGACAATATAATTACTTGCATAAGTTCAAGAATCTGTCTTCCTTGCTAATGGGATGTAATTGGAAACATTGGTTACAAACCCCAGGCTTTGCCTGAAATACCATACTGGGGGATGATGCTCATTTAATCAGAAATGACCTGATACTTTGAAGGAACTAGGCTGACTGCCTGGAGCCAATGGGAAACAGGTACCAGCCCCATTGGGAGAACTGGCCTGGTACCTGGCTTACAAAGTTCTCAGCCTTACAGGTGAGTCTAAGGTCACTTCCTGCCATGTCTATTGGCCTTGGGGCATTTGGGAGACCTTGAGGAAAGAGGGATTTGCTAAAATTTATAATTACTGCTGGTGAATTTGATGGCTTGACTTCCTAGTCTCAAGATGCTTTCAAAAGTCTAATCTGAGATACCTTATTAAAGCTTCCAGCAAAACAAAGTTAAGGCCCATGTGGTAAATAGTCTTGCTACCTCTATGCAAACAGGCCAGATTTAATGAGACCAGCCTTGATTTGTGATTAAGAAAAACCTTTCTTTGAGATTATCTTTGTAAGTGGAGGGCAACCAGAAAGAGAAATTGTGTGTTTCAATACGCAACACACACTTCCAGGTTATCAGACTCTTGCCCTGCTTCTCACCTTTGAGCTTTCCTGCACCTCGTTGTAAATTGCAGGTAGCTGACGACTGTGCAAACCGTCTGGTCTGATGAGAGTTCACGGACTTCCTTCTGCCACCCTGGTGGGAAAACCAGTTTCCTTACCTACCTTGACACTGGACTGGATCTGTTACCTCGTCCAGTGGTCGAGCCTTACCACATTCTCAAGTCTTCCAGTTTTCTTCAATCCAACTGCAGTCCTTCAAGGTGATGTTTCAGATTTTTCTGCCACTTGCCTGATTCAGCATCACCAAGAACTCAGACTTGGCTGCTCAGATCTCTATCAGGCTTGAGGTTGCTTTGCAGGTGGCCTTTCCCTCAGAATCTGAAGAAGCCCTGTGAGCTGAAGCCTGGTGACTCGGCACTGACCTTGAAGGGACCAGCACCACAACAGACCATGCACAGGGTTGGAATTCTCCCTGGAAGAGCTGCTGCTGGACCTTACCGAGGAGTTCCAACAGGATGGGTCACTTACGCCCTTGGATGAGAGCCAAGACTATGTTCTTAGCACCACCAAGAACATAGATGTCTTAGTTTCAGGGAACTCAAGGAGGTTCTGCAAGTATAAAGTATATTGAACTTCAAAGACTTAGTACCACAGCAAACAAACTAATAAACACACATAAAACAAGGAACTCATGAAGTGGTGTAACACAGTTTTCTACTGCTGACCTCTGGTATCCATTGGACCGGTTACTCTCAAGGGTCCATTCCTGGCTCTTTACTTCAATACAACTTTTGTACTATTCCTTCCCTATTTGAGGCATCCTTCTTTCAAGGACCCTCTCCAGGGCCCTAAAACGACTGACCTTTGCCACCACCTCTCAACAGGTTTTATAGGAACAACACTGGCAAAAACCCTTGAGAGACCATTTCTTGGGCCCTGTTTCATCCTGCTGGGAGGTTTCTGCTCACCTCTGAGTTGTTCAGTGACAAACAATATTCATCTTAAACAACAGGGGAGACTGCTGAGGTTGACCTTGACGGGAGCCCTGGGCAACCTCAGAGTGAAGGGTAAGAAGTCTCCCCACCCTCCTGTGCTCAGAAATGACAACCCAGCTAACCACAAAGGAACACACTCTCCTCAGAGTTTCTGTGAGAAGTATCTTCTCCATCCTTCCTTGTAATGGCTGTAAGACCCTAAGATGACTCCCTCGTCTATCTGCTTCTATAAAACCCCAGTCTTCCTTCCTTTTCTTTGCGATGTTCCTCGTTCATGAATGCTCTCCTTATTGTAATAGCCTGAATAAAACCATCTCCTTCCTTATCTGGTGAGAATTGTCTGCCACAGCTCCAGAGAGGGCCTCCCTTGGATGGCAGCCAGCAAGTCACCCCGACTGTCCTGTGGGTTTGTGTGAATATGCAGCAGAGTTAGATGCTACTGCCCCTTCCCGACAGGTGTCTCCCATCATGGTGGCCCCAGTCCTGATTCTGGGATGTCCTGTTTTAGCTGGAGCTCCCAGTTTTCCTTCACTACAAAGACAGCTGCCCCAGTGGGTGTGGTCAACAGTTTGCTGGCTCCTTATAGTAAGTTTCCTCTAGAAGGTCTCGGATGGAAGACCTGAGCTTCCAAAGATGAGTACGCTCATGGTGCTATGCTTCTGGCATGATCTGGTGGAGGACACCTACCTTGAGAGTGTTCGTTGGGGGAAATAGGTAAGGCTCCATGTCCAAGTATCCAAGTAAGTCTGAGATGAAGGGTCTGCAGTTAGGTGGGGCCAGGAGCAGTGGGGCTTCCAGCAGGGGTTACAGAGAGCAGGGGTTACCCAGGGGAGCTTGTGGGTGTGCTCCTGGCAGCAGTGGGGCCCCCCAATAGCGGGGATTCCTCTGTGCTGCCTCTCTTCTGTCTGTATGGGTGTGGGCCAGAGTTCAGAAGGCTCTTTGGCACCCTATAATCTGCTGTGGAAAAGATCATATTTACCTGCAATTCTACAGGTAGTTAGATCCTCTCTGCCACTAGGCGGGAGGGCTGGGTCTTGGTTCCTGGTGAATGATGTCATTCTTAGGTGCTCAGAGGGGATAGCTAGAAGGGAACACAGGTCAAGCTGAGGAATGTGCCATGGCCCTCTTGGGTGGTCAGCCCCTTGGCTGGTGGGAAAGTGGGTGTGTGTGAGAGTGAGCATGAACGTGTATAAATGTGAAGGAGGCACAGTAGGAGTCAGCCTGTAACACTTGTTTAGAAAGCCCTGGCCCACCCTAGACAGCGCACACCTGCTGGACTGGCCAGGAAGACAAGCAGACATAGAGCTCAATCAATCTGGCATCTTCTGGCCAGTTCATTCCTTAACCCCCAAACTGGGTTGAGCCTGCCACGTGGAACAGGCTTCAATCCAGACATACCTGATCTCTTACTGAAGGGCAACCCTTGACCTCTGGCAGGGTAAGCACGTGCTCACCTTCTGGAAGAAGATGGACTTAGGGGCCCGGGCCAACCAGGGAATGGGATGAGGCACCAGGACGGCACTCAAGCGGTGGCCTTGGCCGGAATCCAGGCTTCTCAACACCTGCTACAGTGGAAGGGAGCCCTGGGCAGCTGCCCCCACTGCTTCCAGAAAGGACTGTTCAGACCTAGATGGCGCAGAAGATGGGCTCTTGCGAGTCCAGGTGTGGTTTGGGGGACAGCATGCCATGGCACATGCCCAGACTGGTACAGCTAGGATGCGGGTGATGGACTTGGCACCTGGCCGCCACTTGCCAGCAGGCAGGGCCCCCAAGCAGGAGCTGCAGCGTGTCCGGCTCTCCTAGGATTGATGGAGAAGATGTTGTTTGTGTTGCTACAGTGTCTGGGGAACAGTACGTGAGGTTTACAAAGTGTGCTGGAGATGACCCAGGTCAAATCCATCCACTGGAACTTGACTCCTCTCGGGCTGAGGACCCGTGAGTATAGTCACACTTTCAGAGCAGATTCCGCAGACCCCTGTGCCGGCAGCCGTACTGATTCCCCATCCGCATCACGCGCTACCAGCCACCTCCAGAGCCATTCAAGGAGATTTCTGGGCAGGTGCAGAGGTAGGGACTGACTATGCTGTCAACAAAGTTTCAAATTAAAAGAGATCAAAGTTACGTTTAAAGTGTATAAAATACAAACGAAGTAACATTTCTTGTTACAAGTGTCCATCCCATAGTCTGTAGATCTGAGCTGATCACAGGTGTTCAGGGGCCCAAGCATATTTTAGGGTCATTACAAGCACCCCAGAGCACAGGCCTGGTTGTAGGTGGATGAGGTTCCCCTAAAAACAAAATCCCACCCATTCACCAATAATCATTGCATGTTCCCCATTAAAAGGACCAAGCAAATTTACCCTAACACTGTGGGATGTTTTTAATTAAAATTACATTACAACCATCCCAATTTCTATCTCAGCATTTGAAATGTAAGTCCCATCACTGATTGCTTTAACAAGAATCATCTCCGAAGAAGTCATCTTGATTAAATCAAGGGACAAATTACGTCATGGAAAATATTTAAGAACATTTTGCTATCTGCCAAGCTATCCTAACAATAATAATAATAAAAAAAAAATCCTCAAAACACCTCAGTTCTGCATCTTTGTGGGACCTGTTGTTTTTGAATGTAAGTTTGCTACACAACTTCACACCTTCAGTTGGCCCAACCAGCCACGTTTACCCCGCTGTGCACAGAATTATATGCAACACTGAGCATTTTCACATTTGCTGTCTCCTGCCACAGAGGTAACAGAGCAATGGGAGATTCTACCCCTGAAGCAATTCAGCAATAATTCTCTTCCCTGAAAGTAACGAATGTCCCGAGTCACCACCTACCCAAGTTTCTTTGTAGGCTTATTTTTCTGTGCCCTTCCCTGATTCTTATCATTGTGACCTCTGAACCGTAAACATTTGATATCCTGTGGGGCTTCTCCAGATCAATACAGATCAAATTCTGATTTTCTTTTAAATATTACCCCACTGTATTAAGAAATGAAATCCTTTTATTAAAAAAGCATTTCAAAAACCAAACTAAAATTTCAGGTGTTAAACTCACATGTTGCACAAATAGCCAATTCTAACAAAACTGATACAATTCAAAATGAACAAATCCCTTGTGGGGGTTGCAGGGAGGTGAAGGTGGACGGGGAGGGGGGAGGGAGCTGGATTCTAAACCAGGGGTCAGTTTTGCCCTGGCTGGATAGCTCAGTCAGGTAGAGTCATTCCGATATACCAAGGTTATGGGTTCCATCCCTGATCAGGGTATGTACAAGGATTAACCAATGAATGTGTGGTTGGGTGGAAAAACAAACTGTGTTTCTCTCTCTCTCTGCCTCTAAAATCAATTAAATAATAACAATAACAAAAGAAAAGAAACCAGGGGTAAATTTCAGCATTCTTCCCAAATCTACTCCCACTCACCTAAGAGTGTTCCTTCATTTCTTTAAAAATCAACAGGGAGCTTTGCACCAAATGAAGGTTTCCATCTTTCCAATGAAAAAGAAAAAGTTTTATATTTTCAACTTCCAACTTCACAATTCCAACTTTACAAAAATCAAAGTTCATGGCTCCTCAACTCTTTCAGGTCTCTGGTTCTCTGGGCCTAAGGATTATTTGTTCTTCTGGATGCTCTTTGCTCCTCGCTGAGTCATTTGGGCGCTCTGCCTTCCCCGGCTGGGAGCCAGCTTCACTCACAGTTCAGTTGCAACTGTACAGTTCCAATGAGGTCATCGATCAGTACGGTGCCTCCAATCTTTCTTCTCTCTTCCCCCCACCCCTCTGCACCCCCTCATCTAGCCTTTATTCCCATCCCACTAGCAAAATAGGCACACTATACCCAACAAGTCTTGGAAGGGCCCTTCCTGAAGCCCACAATGATGATCATACAGAGTCTGAGGGTAGAAACCAAACAATTCACAAAGATTTTGAAGACTGCTTTTTTATATCATGAAGTAATCAGTTTAAAATGGCAAATTTTTTGGAGACTCTACATGCTCGGGTCCTGTGCCCCAGGCTTTACCTATGTTAACAGCTGCTCCCAAAGCGAAAGGGGAATGTTATTTTCCATCAAACGTTAAGACATCTTGATCCTAAGACTCATTGTTACATATTGTAACTTTAAGAAGAAAAACCAAACCCTATTAACTACATTGTAACCTGCCATTGATTGCAAACGGGCAATCCTCGTTTCAGAGATGTTAAATGCGGGGGAAAAAAAGTGCCGCTTAGAACTGATGATGAGGAATTAATTTTGCAGACGAGGGTGCTGAAGTTCAGAGAAGCAGGGTACTGTGGCCAGACTGCAGAGCTAGCGAGAGGCAGAGATGGGTGTCAGAAGCTTCTGGAGTCCACTGCCTCTCTAGAGGTTTGAAGCCTTTTTTTGTCCTGAGTGGCTTCTTTTTCCTTGCCTGCCTGTTCTCAGGAACCAGTTTCTGAGCCGTCTGTCCTGGAAAACAGGCCCTCCCCCATCAGTTCCCGGACAGCTAACAGAGCTGAAACAACTGCCTTTTTGAGACTGCTCCCCCTCGTCAGGGCGCCTAATTATAGAGACTGTGCATTCTGCTGTGGCTGCATTATTTTTGGCGGTGGTAGGGTCAGAGGGGGAGGAGTGGGTGTTGGTGTGTTTGGTGATGGCTGTGCAACCTTCCCCTTCTCCCACGGCTCCTGCTTCCCTACTTCTTGCCCCACCGCAGCCAAGGGAGGGCCACAGGGCTTGCAAGTGACTGAATAAAAGCTGATTTAGGGAGCCCTGACCTGAGTGGCTCCATGGGTTGGGCGTCATTCCACGGCGTGAAGGGTCACAAGTTCAATTCCCAGTCAGGGCACATGCCTGGGCTGGCAGTTTGGTCCCTGGTCAGGGTGGGTAGGAGAGAAGGTGGCTGACTGATGTTTCCCTCTCACTTTGAGATTTTTCTCCCACTTGTTCTCCCTCCCTTCCCCTTTCTCCAAAAATAAACAAATAAAAAATTTGTTTTCAATAAGCTGATTTAGGGAGCCAGAAGCTGCTGGGAAAATCTGCCCAAATGCCCTCTCCCATCGGATCTTCCTGCTCTTCTCTGTCAAATGAGCTGCCCCTCTGATCGCTGAGTCAGCTTCGTGCCTGAGACTGCGGAGTTTCGTCCCCTCTGAACTGATGTCCTCTGTCTCCAGGGGTGAGCTTCCAACTGCGGAGCCCACCTGCCCTCTGGCTCAGTTCATTCAGTGATTCAGCAACATTTAGTGCCCACCTGCTGCACATGGGTATTCTGTAGGTGACCGATAAACCAAGACAGAGAGGGTCTCTGCCCTCATGGGGTTCACAGCCCAGGGAGAAGGACAGATGTCATCAAAGAGGTTCCTAAATAAGCATAAAATGACAATTGGGATAAGAAGTTCTCAGGAAGAGCTGTGGCAGAGAAAGGCCACATATTCTGTGTGCTTCCCTACATTTCCCACGCCCCCTTCCAGTTTAGGCTGGGGCCATGTGATTAATTTTGGCCAAGGACCTCAAGTGGACGTGATGTGGGTCACCTCCAGGGAAAGACTGGGAGAGCAGCTTCATCTCTTTCAACGCTCTGCTCTGCTTCAATGACCTTGGGCACCACACAGATGGCGGGGCTGGGAGAGGAAGGCGGGCTACCCAGCCCACTCTGAACTTTACAGTCAGGGGAGGTGAACCTGCTGTGCTTGCTCGCTGAGGCCTCAGGCTTGACTTGGTGGCTGTTGGTAATCCCCTTAACTAATACAGAATTGCTTCTTATAAGGGAAAACAGGGAAAGAACTGACCAGGCAAAGGGCCAGGAGAGGTATCCTCATCCTTAGAAAAAGTGAGGTTTAGGCCGGGGTCCGAAGGAAGGGTGGGAGTTAACCTGGAGAACAGTGTGAGTGGAGCAGTCTAGATAGACGGACAGCTGTGCAAAGGCCCTGTGGTTAGAGGGTGTGTGATGGAATGGGCAAAGGGCAGCGGGACAGGAGGAGCTCAGTCACCCACTATCTGGCTGATCTGAGACAAAGCCTGATGTCCAGGCCACACACTGCCAAGCCCTCTGGATTGCCATGGGCTGCAGGATAGGTCACCTAGGCTTGAAATTTCGGTCAACTTTGCCCTCCTACCTCCTTGGCCCCTCACAGCCAGTTGGTAGCCACCTGAGCAGTATCTTGCCCATGGTCAGTTCCTCTGTGTTGCCCTGTCTATTGTGCTCATAGGACCAGAGGGCCCTGGGGAGGGGTTGGGGCAGGAGTCCTGGGAAGCTCTCACCTGGCATTGCTGGGGATGGAGCCAGAATGCAGGGAGAGGAGCCTGAGGGTAGCTGGGCAAGAGGCTCAGCAGTGAGAGGACAACAGGGTGGGGAGGAGGCTTGGGGGTGGGGGGCACTGAGGCCTGTGGAGCCCCCTCTCATGAGGTGCCACAGGGCCACACCTGCCTCTTGTAAACAGGTGTTGTAATGCAGCAGGCTGGGCTGCCCAGCTCACGTTCCCGGGGTGCCCCAGAGGCCCCAAGGAGGTGTGGGGGGCTGGGCAGCCCCTGGTCCCACTCACACTGGTACTGTGGTCCCCCCATGCTCCACCTTGTCTGACCAAGGCTGTGTCTGTCATCTGTCACAGCTCTCCCTGTCACACGCCTGCTCAGAACCCTGGTAATGGCCCTCCTTTGTGCACGAAGGAAACTCGGGTCTAGGGCCCAGGGCCCCTAAGCTCTGGTCTCTGACCACCTTCCCATCGTGTGCCTTCCTAACCCTGCCCTCAGTGGGACTGAGCAACTGTCCTGTCCCTCAGTGGCCCGAGTCCCAATCCCTTGGAGCAGCACCAGATTGCTCTCCTGGCACAGAAGACCCGTTGCAGCAGGTCACATCTCTGCCTCATCGAGGTTCAGTTCCTCTTTCTTCCCTGAATCTGGCTCCATGGGGCAGTGAGCCCGAGCTCAGGGTTCGCATCGATCGTGGCAGCCTGGTCCTCAGCTCTCTTGCAGCTGGGAGAGGCCATGTGTCTGAATTCCCTCAAGGAGAACGAAGGGGGAATGTGCTTAGTGGGGGTGAGAGCACGTTTCCTAGGAAAGCTCTTCCTTTCCTGATACCAGGGGACATACGTGGCTGGTGGCACTTCGATTGGTGGCTAGAGCAGGGGCGGCTATCTTTGCACCCTGAGGACATGGACAACAGTGGCCACCCTCTCCTTAAAGGGCTCTTGAACTGTTATCAGCATCTGTCCCCTCCTGGACTTCCTGGGATGCACGACCCTGGCTCCTGGAAGCCACCGTGGTCATTTTCTGTTGCTTGCAGCCGAATGTCGTTCTGACCTGATACACCTGCCCAGGAGCCTGGCCTCGGATTTCTTTGCTGCCCTCCATTCCAGGGACTCTTACCTCTTCTCCATTTCCACACCGTATCACGTTCCAATCTTAGACCTTGCTGTCACCTTGAACTCTCCCACGCCTGAAATATCTGACACAACTGCAGATTTTCTGACCCAGACTCAGACTCATTCCTGTGTTGACGGTGAAAGACTGCTGTTCATTTAGAATTGGAGAGTCATTCTGGAGCCTCTTTGGAAAGGGTCAGGCTCCGCAGGTCAGCTCTTGTCACCATGTCTTCCCACCCAGGACGAACGTGACCGCTGCTGTGGCTCCCATCGCCCTGCTGTCCCCGTGCCTCACACAGACCTGCCCACCTTCTCTGGTCTCCAGGATGAGGCATCCCTCCCTCCCAGGGGCACTTGATTGCATTCTCTCTGGTGCCTCCATGCCTTGCTCCACCCACCCACCCCTGTCGCCCTCTGGTGTCTTCACCTCTCCCCTGTACCCTTCTCCTAGGAACATGCCCAAGCTTCCCCCTCCCCCAACCAAAGCACCTTCCTCGGACCCCGTGTTCTCCCTTTGCCGTTCCCTCCTTTCCTTTGTCCTGAGCTTGGTGAAAGAGCCACCCTCACTGGGCAATTCTACCCCTCACCACTGAATTGCTCCCTACCCCACAGCCTTCTGTCCCTACCGTTCCACCGTAACGTGTAAGAAGGCTCTGTGGCTTCCAGCTTACCAGGCAAGCTGGATCCGTTTCAGTCCTTATCTGGACCACTGTATTGATCTTTCATAGTGACTGACCACACTCTCCTCCTTCAGAGTTTCCGCTTCCCTGGCTCCCAAGGCAGCCTCCCACCTGGAGCTGCTTTCACTCATCAACCGATCCTCCTGAGACTCCCCGATGGAGGTTCCGGCTCCTGAGGTCCCAGTCTTGCTCCCTGGGGCTCGATGCTCAGCACAGTGCTCTTCTCCTTCACCCTCTGCCTCATTTGTCATCCGTGTCAGCATTTCTATCACCTCTACACTGCCAATGCTCTGATACATACCTTCAGCCCTCACACTGCGTCTATGGTGTAAAATATTTCCTGGTTACCTACGGACTGCATTTTGGCTGCTCCACGAACATCGCCACGTCTCAACAGCCACGAAGTCCGAGTTTGTCAGGATGACACGTGTGCCCCCAGGTCTTGGCTCCTGCTCTTCCCTCAGTCTTACTCCTTGTCCAATCATTCCAGCCCTGCAGGACTTCCCAGGGCATGCCCAGATGCCTCACATCTCTCTGTCTTGTGATACCTGCAGCCTGGAACTCCCTTCCTTCCTGGCTTCTCAGCTTCATCTTACTCATCTGCTGTGCTCACCTTAGGCATCTTCTCTCTGCCAGGAAGCTTTACCTGTCTGCTGTTGTCCTCAGGCAGAGCCACACGCCCCCACCCCAGGTGTGCTTCTGCCACTGCGTGCCTCTCACTCAGCACCTTGTCTCGGATGGCCAGACCCAGGCAGTCTCTCTCCACTCCATCTCTCCATCTCCAAGTCACACATTCTCCACCCTCTGCCCTCTGCGCCCGAGCTCCACCCTCACTTGACAGCCAGGGGAGCTTGCCTCGCATGGGCCCCTGACTCCAGATCCTCGTTGTGTCCCTGCTGCGGTATCCATGAGCTACTTCCAAGCAGGAGCAACACCTTTGGGACTCTGGGACGCGCTTCCACTTCCCCAGGAGAAAGTGATCAGGCCTCCTGGGATCGGAGATGATCCCTGAGCAAGTTGGGGTGGGGGTAGGAGAGGGATCTCCTGGAACACAGGGCACCTCTCTGAGCTGTGGCCCGGAAGGAGATGACACCTGCATCTGGTACCACAGATGTAAAAAAAATAAATCATGAAAAGAAACTTCTAGAAAAACAGCACTAAAACCAGGCCCTCTTTCCCATGCCCAGAGTCAGCCTCTTTGAGTGATTATGGTTCCTACAAGGCTGGCTGGGCAGGGTGGTCTTCCAGTGCATCCTGACTGCTAATGCTGCATTGAGATTCATATGTTCACCAAAAATCAGAATCTTGGGTTCGTTAACTTGTTGCCCAAGTCCCCTTCTCTAAGGGCTCACAGAAACAATATTGGCTCAGTCCCCACCCAGATTGGGTTCGAGAAAGCCTAAGCGGGCAGGGGTTGCTCGGGCAGCCCTGGCATCCTGTGGATGCTCGCCTTGGCTTTCTTGGGCCCTCACTCCCTGGAGACCGGTTGGGTGATCTGGGGAGGGGGAGGCAGGCGTTTGGACACCCAGGTGATCTCTGGGCTCTCATGCATGGGCATGTGGCCATGCTGGTGGAGAGGATCACTCAGCAGGGCATCAGCCAGTCCTGGGGCCCAGAGAGGAACAACCCAATGCTTGTCTTTCGGGAGCATGTGGCCAAAGAGACACACACGTGAATGATCTCCTCCTGCTTCGTCATCTTTGCTGCTTTGCTTATCTTGATAGAACTTCAAATCTGACATGCCGTGCAGTTTATTTAATTTATTTTGTCTCCCTTCAACACCTCTAGAAGGAAGATTTCATAAGGTCAGGGACTCTTTTAGGTTTGTTTCTTTCTTTTGTTCCTTGCTGCATCGTCAGAACCTAGGACAGGTGCATAGTAGGTACTTAAGTATTTGTTGAAGGAATGGATGAAATCCTAGGAGTGAGGTCTGTGCAGGGCACTGGAGAAATGTAGTCCATGCTAGAAATTCAGAGATGGCTTTCTGCAGCCAGCGAGCCTAAGCTGTGTGTCTAAGCATCAGCTGGGTGACCCCAGGTAGGAAGAGGAAAGACTCAAAAGGAAGGACCAGCCTGCTGTGCCCTTGGACTGGCTGCCCTCAGTGCGGAAAGGCTTCTGGATGTGAGTGCAGCTCTGTGGCCGTGGGCAGGGCCCAGGCCGGCAAGTGTTGATCGGGTGAAAGTAGAGCTGAAGTCCCAGATGTCTCTGTGTTGGGGACTCAGTGTTGGGGACACCAAGAGGGGGACCATGGTGTGTGATGGCCTCTCCCAGGATCGGGGCAGCCAACCCCCTCTGCAGTCACTTGCACAAGACCAGGGAGGTGGGGACATGTTGGGACAGGTGGGAGGCTTAGGATATTGGTTAGCAGAGGGATGCAAGGGGCTAGGCCCTGGTGACGAACACCCCTGCTAGCACAGGATCCCAAATGTCAGGGGGACAGTGAGTGGGTGGAGACTTCCATCGGACTCCTCACGCTGCCTGCTGTGGCTGCCAGGAAAGGGCCCCAGAGCAGAAGATCTCCTTGTTCTCAGCGGGGTCCCACCCGGGGTCCCACCCTGGGCCCCCCGAGGTCCGAATGCTCACTTTACAGTCTCTTGCTCAGCCGTAGTCTCTGAAAGCCACTCTGGGAGAAGCTGGGTCAGTCCCCAGGCTGAGCCCCATGCCCTAAGCTTTCCTGTTGAACCTGGACGCTGAGTCCAGTCACTGCCTGTTCTCATGGGTGAGTTTCCCTCTGAGCCCTTCCTGCCACCAGACTTCATTTAGGACAGTCTCCTTTCATCAGAGAGGCTCTTACGATGCTGAAGGTCAAAGGCCTGGGGCCAGGGTGTGGGTTGCTTTTGTTCTGGGAGGCTCCTTGACCCCATTCAAATGCACTCACCTGTCCCTGGGTCAGCTCAGTAGAACCAGCAGACAGGGCAGTGACCTTGAATGCTGTGGCAGCTGCATCCTGAGAGACCCACGCAGGGTCACACCACTGACTCAGCCCTCCCCGCTCCCGCTGGGGCAGAAGACCCCTCTGACGTCGGCCTGGAGCTGCACTTGGTTCCATCCATAGTGTTTGGCTTACAACCTCCACCCCCTTCCACACACACCAACCTTTTTCCCAGATGCTCCCAATCTAGACTCACAGCTCCTTCCGAGTCTAGCGCATGATCGCAGGGACCAAGGGTGGCTCAGGCAGAGCTCAGATGTGGGGGGGCTTTGCCTCACCAAGATACCCCGTCAGGTTAGTGCAGATGTGTCTGCATCTCAGGCAGGTTCAGATGGCCTCTCCCAGAGGCCTGGGTAGGGAGTAGGGGTGCGGTGTGATGGGGTTAGGAGGAGAAAGGATCCCTCTACTTCCATCTGCTCCTGCTTGTATCCTATCCACCTCCTGCTAATCCGGGATGACCCTGCACTGCTTTGCATTCCGCCCCCTCCCCCGTCCCCGCCTCTGCTCACTATTTCCTGGACTGGAGGGGCCAGCTCTCCTTTTGGTTCCAAAAGGATGAGGGAGAGAACATTTTGTTAAAAGTTAACTTGGGAGGGAGAGACAGAGTAATTTAGAATATCTTTTTTAAGGTAATAGTCCGACTTGCAAGGCTATTTTTTCTCTCTATAGAAGTTGAATAGCCCCTAGCTTTTTTTTTCCTTCTTAATTTAACTTCTGTAATAAATCCTAAAATGTCCCCAGGCAGATAAATGGAGCACACGCTAAGGCGGAAACTCAAGGTCTCCTTGCACACTTTTTCTGCTTATCCATTCCTCACGCACAAAGTTCTCGCTCTAAAAAAAAAAGTTTGCTTTGGCTGTTTGAGGAAGAACCGAGCTGTTCTCTTTGTTCCCTTCTTCATATTTCTGGATAATGAATGAGTCAGATGACGAAGGAATCTGTCGGGGGCAGCCCTTTGTTCTCTTATCTCAAGTTCCATCATCCCCGTTCCATTTCTGGCCTCCTTGGATCCCACACAGCTGTCCTACATATTACAGAAAAATGTGGGGTATTCACCCGGGTCATCTGCTGTGGAAAACCGTTCTCCCAGGAGGCAATGCCGGGATCTCAGATGCAACCGGAACAGCGGGGAACACGCTCCCCACCATCACCAAGGGTACACAAACGGGTGGGTCTCCATCCTCCCCTGCTCTCTGCCATCTGGCCATTTGCTCTCAGGAGATGATACAGGAGAAATAAGGCACATTTCCACATACCTGCTGTGTTCACTGAGTGTTTCTGGAGCTCCTGCTATGTGACATCCAAGGGGAAGCCTGGAGGGGACAAGTGAGTCCCTCGCTCTGTGGGATGCCCTGCGAAGGAGCAAGCAAAGCTCGCACCTGGAGTGGAACCACCGCCATGCTGGCACGGTGCTCCACCCACCACCCTCCCCATTGTGCGTGGGACCCCACGCAGCCCCCTTGCCCATCTTTGGCTTGTAATTGTCAAAAACCTGGGGCTTCGTTCTTGAGGGACCCTTTCAGGTCCTGCCTCTGTTTTACTTACTAGTTGTGCGACTTTTCTTCATCTCTCTGAACCTCAATGTCCTTACCTATAAATTGAGGGTCACACTAGTACTCCCACCAGGGGGTTTGGTGGAGGGTGGACGTGATGGTGTTTGGAGGGGTTGAGCTCAACACCCATCATTGCAGAAGTCAGCGATTCTGTGGGGAATCTGGCCCCAAGTCTGAAACTAACTGGCCGTGAGCTCTGAGCTGCAGGGCAAAGAGGCAGAGAAGGTCTTGGGCTCTGGTTGAGAAATAAGACTAACCCACAGGGAGAAAACAGAGGACAAAAGAAGAGCCAAATTGGGATCCTGGTCACAAATATATTAGGGATTTATATAAGAAGAAAAGCCGAGAGGACTCCGAGCAGCTGTAGCTGGTGACCGATGGGACCACAGGGACCGCCTGTGATGAAGTAAAAGCCATTCTTGGGAGGCCAAGTTAGGGCAGACTCATGCTGAGCCACGCATGCACAGGTCCAGGTGATGGGCTCGGAAGACTTCCTGTGGCCCCACAGCAGATTGCACTAGGATTTGTGAAGCACCTACTATGTGCTGAGCATATATTTCCAGAACAGCTCCATCTTCACAAGACACCATTTTGGGGACATATAAATATGTGACTTGGAGACTTGCTGTTAAATATATTCCTAGAGGCTTCCTGGGGAGTTGCTTGGCAGAGCCGAAAAGCCCTCTTGTTTCTCTGTGATGAGAACCCAATTTAGAAGTTTTTCAGAACAAATCGAGGCTTGGTTTGGTATGGCTGTCCTCTAAACTCTGTCCCTCCCTTATTTTTCTAGTCTTGCAAATCTTCTTTATTTAGAAAAATATATTAGCTATAGCTTTAAAAAAAATCCAAATACCCATCAAAGCTGATATGTTGGAGAAGAGATGGTCCTCAGAGATGCAGCTGAAGCCTTTAGCACTGATGTATCGTGATGTCTACACCCGCTATCAGGTGTCGGTCTCACACACCGGGAGATAGAGAAGAAGGCCAGATGCGGACCACGGTGGAATCTAGATGGAGGGTCTGTGGGTGGCGGGTGTCCTGTTCTCTTCATTTTTCTCTCTGTTTGGAGATGGTCACATGGAAAGGTGAGGAAGACTCCTTCAACTACAAGAGAGAAAATGAGGCAAGAAGAGCCTTCCGTTCTCTCGGGTGGGTTTTGGCCCTAGCCCGGGTGCTTCCCTCTTCCTGCCGGGACTTGGAGAGTTCTCCTTGCCACACTTCCAAGTTCTTCACAACAGGCCTTCCTCTGCTGACCTCTGATGTCTGCTCTGGCCATGGGGCCACCTCTCTGCCTCTGGCCGGCTTTGTCCTCAGCCTGCTGGACTTTCCGAGGACCCCCAGAGCCTGCCCTGACTGCTGTGGCAACAGAGAAGCAGCCCCCAGAGGAGGCTGAGAGGGGATGGAGGGCCTCTTACCTTTAAAGTTTCTAGATAGGGGTTCTGCTAGGGATAGGTTGCAGAAGCCTGGAGAATGCCTGAGTCAGCACCTGTCAGCCCCAAGTCTTGGGTGGGGAGCTGGGGAGCTGGGGCAGAGGACAGGGTCCCTGTCTTTGGTGGTTGTTGCTGAGGGTGGGGGGCGGATGTTGAGGAGGCAAGTCCTGTAGAGGAGATACAGTTGCACTGGATTTACTGAGAGATTTATGCCTCATTGATGGAGTTTCAGGGGTGACTTGGCCCTTTTGACCTTACTGGCTAACTTTAGACCTAACCTCTATGTAGCGTGTGATGGCAACCTGTAATAAAGTGCTCATTCATTCATTCACTCATTCATCCACGCCACCCATTCTGACTGCCTGCTAATTTTGGGCCCTGTGGTGGGGACACAGAGCTCCGTTGTGCCTTCAGTGGTCCCAGACGCTGAGGGGTGGAAATGAGACAGAGGAAGGTGCTCTCTTAGAGCATAGGGGTGGGGACACCGTGAGCGAAGGCACCATCAGATCAGGGTGCCTCCTCTGGGTGGAGGAAGATTAGTGGGCCTTGGTCAAGCTGGGAAAAAACTAAAATTAGCCCTGCCAGCTGGGCCTGGGCTGTGTGGGACTCCTCCTTTCCCCACTGGCCTCCTCAGGTTTCAGAAAGCATGAGCGTGTGCAGGGACAGCACACTTTGCCCAGGTCACAGCAGGCAGTACAGGGCACCCGGGGCCAGGCCAGGCAGGGGTGCAGCTCCCGGCTGAATGTGGTCTCCTGTAGGGGTGCTCTCCAAGGCTGCAGGGCCTGGCAAGAGGGAAGGGGGTGTCCCCTCCCTTCCCCTCTCCTTGACACTGCTTCCTCCTTTCACTTTCCCATTCCCCTTCCAGATATGCAGGCCCTGGTGTGTGGCCAGGGGCAGGCTGGAGCGCTGTCTGGGCCAGCAAACCAGACACTGCACAGGGCAAGCCCAACCAGGGGGCAGAGGCCTAGACAGGCAGCTCTCTGGGGCCCTGGCGGAGGAGCCAGGATACCTCATCCTCACCCACCGTGCCCCGAGCCAACCTCCTGTCTGACCTTGCCTGAAATTCCCTCCATTAGTCACCACCAGCAAAGAGTGGGTGCTGCTGTTTGAGAGGCTAATCTTGCCTTAGAAGGTGCTGGAGCTGATCTGGGCAGCGAGTGGCCTGGCTTGAGTGGGGGTGGGGGTGGGAAGTTGAAGGTCCAGTCTGGTGGTGGGGGCAGAAGTGGGGGCTGGGTAGCTGGGCAACCTTTGCAGTATCTCCACCACTTTCCCACTCAGTGCCCCTCCCCACGTCAGACATCCACAGCGTGATTCCTGCCCCCCCACCCCCATTCATCTGTTGAAGTCCTAACCTAAGTACCTTGGAATGTGACTGTGTTTGGAGATAAATTACCTTTAAAAAGGTAATTATGTTACAAACGAGGCTGGGCTCTAACCCAGTGTGACTGGTGTCCTTATAAGGAGAGGAGATTAGGACAGAGACACACACAGAAGCGGAAGGATGGACTGACGATTGTCCGGGTGAAGACACAGGGAGAAGACGCCATCTGCAAGCACCAAGGAGAGGGGCCGCAGAAGAAACCAACCCTGCCGACTTGACCTTGGACTTACAGCTTGCAGGACCATGGTGCTTGTGTCGGTGGCCCTGGCCCACGAACACAGTCCCTCTCCCCAGAGCATCCTGCCTGGTGCCCTGTGCCTTCTCATCTCCCTCCAGTCTGGGGCCATTTCTCCTGGGGGACCAACTCCAGCTTTCACTTGGCTCTCAATTTGCCAATGCCACCCCTGGTTGCAAAGGCTCCTTATCTGCAGCTCTGATGGAAACTTCTGGAGAATGAAGTACTACTAAGCATCGGCAGGAGGGTCTGGGGAGGCTTCAGGCCTCCTAAGAAGATGTGAGGAGAGCAAACCTCTCATGCTTTCTCATGAGTCCCTGGCCCTGAGCTAACAGAAGCAACAGCCATTCTTTAGATTCGTCCACACCTTCCACCTTCCCTGCGCCCTACCCTGCACAGCATGGCCATTTATTGAAATGACAATCTGGGGTTCCTCCTTTTACATGCCTGCCTTCACCCCCTTTCCAGCATGGCCCCAGGATTTGCGTGACCTGGCCTGGGGACCTGGTGGCATCTGGCTTGGCCTGCCTACCAAGACCTCAGAGGGTGGCGCACTGGCTCCAGGCGGGCTCCAGTCACATTCACTTGAGGCCACACAGGAATTTTAAATTTGTTGAACTGCCAAACACTTGAAATTGGGAGATGTTACATAAAAATTAGAATTTCTGACCTCTCTCAAACTATTAAAAGAGAGGACCTCCATGTAGGCTGCCCGACCATCCCAGTTTGCCTGGCATTTCCCAGTTTTGGCACTTTCTGCT
The DNA here is from genome assembly GCA_004027475.1 of Anoura caudifer. NCBI lineage: Eukaryota > Metazoa > Chordata > Mammalia > Chiroptera > Phyllostomidae > Anoura > Anoura caudifer. Next base: position 63,167 of record PVKU01002948.1, read on the forward strand.
CTTCTAGGCTCCAGAACTGCAAGACTGTAGGTTTGCATTGTGGCACTTTGCTGGGGCGCCCCCACCCCCATCTGCCGCACACTCGCCTGGCCCCTTCTTCCCTTAGGTTTGAGTTTCAGATCCTGGGCCGTGCCCCTAGGGGCACATGTGTTCTTATCTGCAGTAAGTCCCCCAGGAGTTAAGCCAGCTGTTCATAAGGTCACTCCAGGTGTCCCAGGAGGATAGGAGGGAGGCTGGGTGGCAGCCCAGGTCCTGGCCCAGCTCTTGGGGACATGGCGTTGGGGGTCTCTGAGCAGCAGGGACCCCATATCCCACAGCAGCCAGAAGAAGTAGCCAGACCTGGTGTCGGGGCTCCAGGTGGGGCCCCTGGGCTGGCACCAGGTATCCATGCTTGCCAAAGATTCCTCTACCCTGAAGGGACACTGAGCATTGGAGATGGATGGAACGCAAAGAAGCCAGGGGTGACCTTGATGTACAAAAGCCACAGGTGTCACCGAACCACTTGGGTTCTCGTGAGAAGAAGTGGAGGTCCCAGTTCGGTTGGAGATGCAAATCTAGGCCAGCCCTTCAAAACAGGGTCAGCCCCAAAATTCACATGAGGGAAGGGCCATAATGAGAGTGTGTTATTTATCCCCATCATACAGATACGGAAACTGAGGGCTGGAACAGTTCAGTCTCCCAAGTTCGCACCTATGGGAAGTAGCAGAGCCAAAGCCCCACAGCCTCGGCCACCGGCGGGGCTGTTTCAATGAGCTCGCCCAGCCCTCCCCAGCCAGGCCCTTGTGAGCCCTGCTGGGGTCTGTCAGCCCCCACTGTCCCTGTCTCCTCCACCCTCCTCACCCTCAGCCTGTGCTTTAGGTTGAAGATTTCGCTCTGATTCTCTCTGTTTCCCAAGGTGATTTTATAAGAGAAAGTCTGGCGCTGTGCCCAGTCATCACTGTGGAGGCTAGTAAGACCATGACCCCAGAGCCCATTCCCAAGGCCTCATATCCATCCATCCATCCATCCATCCATCCATCCATCCATCCATCCAACCAGTTTATTCACTCAGCACGTACTGGTTGAATGCTGGTTCTAGGCACTGGGGGTATAGCAGTGAAAAAAAATAGATCAGGTCCCTCCCTCTGGGAGCTTGCAACAGTTTCTGGCGGTGAGCCTTTCTGTGGGACGAGAAAGCAGGCTGGGGGAGTGTCTGTGAGCACAGGAGGTCCGAGAGAGCCTCTCAGGGCAGCGTTCCCGAGGCCTGGGGTGGAGGGGAGGCCGTCGTCTGGTGCTCTGGGGCAGGTTTCAGAGGCGAAGGTGTGGGCAGTGCACAGGCCCCAAGGCCAGAGCCCGCACCCCGAGGGGCTGGTGTGGCCCTGAAGTGCACCAGGGTCAGGTGGCAGCCATGCAGCCAGGAGGAGCCTTCAGCTTCCGTTCGGTAAAGAGGGCCGTCTGAGGGAGATGACGGGGAGGGTGTGAGGGGGAAGCAGGAGAGGGACAGGCGGGGAGGAGCCCTCCTCAGTTGTGGTGTGACCCACGGACAGGATGTCCATGCAGCAGGCCGAGCGAGATGGGGCAAGCGGGGAGGGGCAGGCCCTCCTGACGTGGAATGCAGAGTTTGCTTTGGGATGTGCTAAATCGAGACACCCATCAGGCACGCAGGTGGAAGCTTCGAGGGGCGGGGAGGACACCCCCCACCTCCAGCTTCAGTCTTTGGGCTCATCCGGTAACGCTGCTGTGACAGGGAGGGCAGGTGTTTTGTCCTGTTCTGCTTTTTGCTTTAACTCTCACATTCACTTGCTTTAGCCCAGTGGCCTTGAGGACTCAGGATGCTCCAGGTCCCACATGTCAGTCCTGAGGTGGGAGGTCAGGGTAGGGGGCGGCAGGACCTGAAACATCATTGTTCTTAGCACACAACCATTGTCCGGGTTCACTTCTCTTCTTTGGCAGAGGGTGTGTGTGTGTCGGGGACACCAAGAAGCAGCGCTGAGGGGCAGTTGCTCTCCCCTTCCCCCATGGTACCCTGCTCAGAGGGCCAGAGAGACTCAAGTCCAAGTGGGTGAGACAGATAAGAGCAGCGGAGTCTCTACGGAAACAGAGGCTGCGCGACGCTTAGTGCACAGAGGCCCCGTGTGTGTGAGTGAGACAGGAAACGAATCCACCCACTGCTGGCTGGTCTGCCCCAGGCAGGCCCCCCAAGCCCGAGGCCCAGGCTCTGCCTCTCTGTGCTGTGGACCCACCTGCCAGTGCTGGGGCCCTTGCTGTTGGTGGGAGGCCACAGCATCTGGCTCTGACCCCAGCGTTGGCCTTGCTGGGGGTCTGAGCTTTACCCACTCTTGCTATACTGAGCTCTGCTGAGAGCAGTGTGCTAGGCACCTTCCCAATGTCTAGTTTTCCCTTCATCCTATTAGCAGGTCCCACTTTCGGGGACAGGGCAATGTGCCCAGCTTCCTAGGATCCTTTGTAGCTCACGTTGGCCGAGTTGATCCAGTTCTGCCCAATGAAATAAGAGAGGAAGTCTGTGGGTAGATATTGAGAAAGGAACTGACTCAACTGGCATGTTCATCAGCCCTTTATCTCTGATCACTGACCTCACCCTTTCCTCTCTCCCTTCCTGGAAGACAGTTTGGATGCCTGGAGGTGCAGCAGCCACCTTTCAACCATGAGGATAAGAGGCAGATGCAGAGGGTGCTGGAAGAGGAAGATGGAAGGAGTCTGGATCTTGGCTGACACCCATAAGTGGAAGCACCAGCCCTTGACTGTCTACACTGAGCTTACTTTACTGCATGAGAGAGAAAAATTCTTCTTTGATTAAGTCCCCATTACTCTAGTTTGCAGTCGAACATAGTCCTGACACACAGCCCATCCTACACAAACTCTGGTAGTTTGTTCTGAGATCTCCACACCTACCCCAGCCAGCCTCAGAGCAGCCCTGCCCGTGGACAGCTGTGCCTGTGCTGGGACCTCACCACACAGAGGGATGGCCCAGACGACTGCAGGGTGTGGAAGCACAGGCTCAGAGAGGGTAAGTGACTTGCCCCACGTCACACAGCCAGTCAATAGCAGAGTCAATTGTCAAAGTCAGATCTTCTGTCTCAAAGGCACCATTTCTCCTCTTACACTAGAGTGGGTGGTGGTTGGCAGAGATGTGGGGGTTCACAACCCTAAGAATCTGATGTGGTTCCCTAGGAATAATAACAATAAATGATAAACCACCTGGTTGAAGGCTTTGTCAAATGTGGCCTCAATGAGGCCCACTCTGACGGCCCTATTAAAAATTTCTACCCCTATCTCCAGACTCCCCTTATTTTTCTGTTTTTTTTTTTTTCCCCTCACGTAAACCTGATCACCTTCTAGCACCCTGTATAATTGTGTCATTGTGTGACATGTCTGTCACCCTTCTCTCCACCCCCAGAGTAAGCCCCACACGGACAAGGGTCTTGGTCTCTATTGTTTAGTAACACATTCTAAGGGACTAGAATATAACGCTGGCATAGGGAGGGCATTTGTTGAACTGAACTAAATAAGGATGTTTTCTGAGCACCAATGGTTATGGGCTGAATTGCGTACTCCCAAAACTCGTATGTTGAAGCTCTAAGTCCTGGCGCCTCAGTCCTGCGCTCAGAGCCAAGGCTGCTAAAGAGGTGATCACGCTAAAATGAGGTCATTGGGACAGGCCCCAACCTGCTCTGCCTGGTGTCTCTATAGAAAGAGATTAGGACACAGACACACATAGAGAAAAGACCATGTGAGGGCCATGTGAAGATACGCGGCCAACTACAAGCCTCAGAAGAAATCCACCCTGCCAACACCTTGAGTTTAGACTTCCTGCCTCCAGAACCATGAGAAAATAAATCTCTGTAGTTGCAGCCACCCATGCCATAGTCCTTTGTCATGACAGCCCAGCAGAGGCATGCAGCAACTCTGGTTGGCTCCGTGGGGAGGGTTTGGTGTGGGCTGTCTCGTTTGATCCTAACCACAGGGCTAGGTTACAGCTCAGATGCGGATACTGAGGCCCAGGAAGCGATGAGGAGGGGGCCTGGGAAGGCTGTGTCCTGCAGTGCTAGGTCTCTTGGGGTTGGGGGTTGGGAGCTTCAGCAGCTGACCCACCAGAGATGTCTCTTTATCTGGAGTTCCATAGGCAATCAGGCCTGTCCCTGACCCTGCCCACTCGTACCCCACCCCTGCCTGGTCCTATGCTGGACTCCTTGTACCCAACCTGCTATACCAGCAGCTTTGTGCAAAGCCCAGGGATGTGAGGTGCTGCCTGGCATTCCCCAAAGCAATGTCTCCGTGGTGCAATTTCAGACATGGAGGCCTGTCTGACTTCTCCCTCAGACAGGCCTCCTGAAGGAGGAAGGAGAAGGAGAAGTCAGGCAGCTCTGGGCAGGAAGAATTTCTTCAGTGTCCCTCAGAGCAGTTAGTCCTCGTGCCTTGACCTGGGACCTGCCTGGAGAGAGATTCTCCAAGACGAGGTGTGAGAAGCCCGCTGGTTCTTCAGCCACCATTCGTGGTCAGGACAACAGCAGAGACTCATACTTACTGCGATCCTACCAGGTGCCAAGCCTGTCCTAAGTGCATCAGATCCAGTTCCTCCTCTGGGCGGCCCTGCGGGATTGACACTGATATTATCACCGTTTTAGAGATGGGGAAACTGAGGGTTAGAGGCTCAAGTGACTTGACCATTTGGCTAGGAAGTGGTGAGTCCAAGCCCAGTGCTGGTCCTCTTCACCATTAATAGACACCGACTGCATACCCTGCCTCCTGTTACCTATAGTTGGGCTATAGTTGACTATAGTTGGCTGGGTGTGTTCCCCACACCCCTTGGTCTGGGAGGGAAGGAGGAAGGAAGCTGCCAACCAGTGTGACAAAGATCTGAACTCCTGAATACGTGGTCAGTTACCTCCCCTGCTCATTCTCCCTCCCCCAGCGGCCGCCTCTTCCTGGGAGCTGAGACTGTTCCCTCTGTCTGAGTTTCTCCCCTCCAAGGCCACCCCCTGTTCATCTCGGCCAGGCTCATGGCGGAAGGTGCTCCCTGCCCCCAGCTCTTCGTTGCTGGGAGCTGGTTATGAAACACCCTGGTGGGGCCCCAGCAGAGGAGGGAGAGGAAACTTCTCGGGGCTGAAATGGCCCAGGCTCTTCCTGGAGGAACACAGGCCTGGACACAGTCCGAAGCATGGCCTGTGGGCACCGGGTGGCCAATTGCCTGAGTTCTGCCCTCGGGACCACTTCCCTCTGGCCACCAGGGCCAGCTTCCCTTCCTCATTAGCTCCAGTGTGGGGCCGTTTCCCCTTTGTGCTGAAAAAAACCCAAAGAGGCACCATGGGACCAGCCCCCTGGCTTTGGGAGTCTGGCTGGGAGCCTCTTCCTTCCCCTGCCGGCCTCACAGCCCCAAGGCCCTCTGCAGGACAGAATCCAGATGAAGGTGAGCCAGCAGGCCCTTCTCCACTCCCTCCCCAGGCCCACCTTTCCCCTGTGTGAGTGTGGCCAATCCAGGAGGGGGTGGCATGCCCCCCCCGTGTCTGATGTGTCCTCTGTGTGGGGGGTGCAGGTGTGTGTGCGAGGGGAAGAGTACACGTACCCTGAGCACCACCTGCACCTGTTAGTGAGTCTGCCCCCCCAGCCCCCCCTCATCATAGTCCCCAGGTGGCCGGCAGGAAGGTGGTTGGCATAGGAAGAGGCCAGTGATATCAACAGTCTGGGACACAGAGGCAGGTGGGCTGGGAGGCCTTGGTGGGACGCCAGAGGGCAGGAGGAGGCGGCCCAAGGCCATGCCCACTCACAGGGTGAGGAAGTAAGTGGCAGACCCCAGCTCCAGAGCTCGCCAACCACAGCCAGGCCAAGGCCTCTGGCTGCACATCCGGGGGCCTCTTGCGCTATGGCCCACGGGGCCTGGGCTTGGCACCAGCTGATGGAGGAGGGACATGTGGAGGGGGTGTCCCTGGTACAGCTCTCCTGGCAAAGCTCTCACCTCCCACCCACATTTATCCTACTTTGTGGGCTGGTTTCTGGGCTCTTCTGAAGAAAAATTCGTGTGACTGCCTTCCCTGTTGCTCCCCACCCCCCCACCAACCCGCAACCCCTCTAAACCCCTATCTTCACTTATCAGACACCCGACACCCTGTTTCCCATTTTCTGAATGACTCTGCAGTTCTAGAAACTGGAGCCTGCTGTGTTCTGAGAAGGTGCTTTCTGTCGCCCCCGGGAAGTGGGTGACACAGACCTCGTGACTGCAGGACACCTCTGGCGACCTGCAGCTGAAGGGGGCAGAATGAGAGGACCCAAGGCCCAAGTAGATTGGCTTGGCAGGTTGGGGTCACTGACACTGAGGGCACTTTGAGGAAGCTGGGTGGGCAGGCGGTGCATGGGTGGGGACGGGCGTAGGAAGAGTCTGGAAGGGGGGCCTGGGTGTTTTCCTGCTCAGGGTGGGGAGAGTGGTAGAAGAGAGATGGGAAACCAGGAGCAGGTGGGCGGGACTTCAGGGAGGGCAGCAGCAGCCTGGCTGAAGATGTGGGGGACACACTGGGCCAGGCAGAGCTGGTCTCAGTGGGAGCTGGAGACGGGGGCAGGTTTCCAAGGCGTGGCTGTGGTCACCGGGACCGTGGCCAAGGCTCTCGGGGGCATACCTGTGACAGCCTCTGAAAGGCCTGCTCTGTGCAGCTGCTGTTTGCTCCACATGCAGGCTGGTGAGGGATCACTGGAGGCCTGGGAGGAAGCAGGTGACCTGAGCCTCTCCCTGCCAGGCAGGTATGCAGGTCAGGTGTGCAGGTCATAGAAGGGTCAGAGAGAGGAGGAGGCACTTCTTTTGGAAGAGGCTGAAAGGGACATTGCTTCTGTGGGGGCCCTGAGGCTGTGACGGGAGCTACATCTGGAGGGAGGCCGGTGGCCCCAGGGAGAGATGACCAGCAAGTCCCAGAAAGGGTCTTTGTGGGGCATCTCTTCCGGTCACCACAGGGCTGTGTCAGAGAACTGTGCTTTGGGCACGAAGGCCACTGTGAGGACAGCTGCCCCAGTGTGGGGAGCAGAGGCTGCCATTCCCCCACTGCTCCCTTTTGGGGACCCCCACCCACAGAAGGCTGGCTTCTTCCCTTCATGGAGTGGCTCCTTCCAGAGGCCCTGCCGGAGCCTGCCATGGACGGGAGGGGAAGGTGCACCAGGCGGAGCCCTGTTTCCACCCCAACAAGAAGCAGAAAGGCCCTTGCACCCAAAGAAGCCACGATAAAGAGTGTGGGCCCTGGAGTCCTTGGCGAGAGTGGCCCTGAGCTGGGCTGTATGAGCCACTGACAGGGAGATGGGCGGGGCAGGGGTGGGGGAAGGGGATGGGGGTGGGGCACAGTGAAAATGACGACAGCTAGTAGTAATTAGGGGCTAGTAATTGCACTCTGGTCACTGTGGGCATGAAGCAGGACGCTGGGAGGAGTTGGCTCTGTCCTGGCACCTGCCGGCGCTCAGACGGTGGAAGTGGGCCCGTCGCAGGCTGTGGAAGGGGCTCTGAGGGTTGAGTGTCTGCCTATTTTGGAGGCGAACTAGACGGGTTTTTGTGCCCTTTCTGCCCCCATCCCTTCCCTGTCCCCTGGGCCCCTTGTCCAGAGCCCGAACCCTGGGTGAGGGCCCGGCAACTCTGCCCCCTCACCCTCTCTTCCTCGCACTCTCCACCCGATGTGTTGGCCCTGCCCAGCCACAGTGGATTCAGACGGATTTTACCTTGCCTGTCCGGGTGTTTCCACCAGGGGAGAAACCAGAAGATTACGGTCTGGGACACAAGTTTCTTGGAAACGTGGGGGCTGCCCTGGCGAGAGGCCTGTCACCGCTCGGTGGGGGATCCCAGGGTCATTGCAGATACTCAATGGTGCCCCGGGCACGTTGGAGAGCCTTCCAGATTCCTTAACAATTCCTGGGCAAGCAGGCCTTTCACCCATGCTCTGCTTGTCGGCTCTGCTCCCACCTGTCCACCTCTCTGACCTCAGGGTCCAGGCCCTTGGGAGTCTCCACCCTAGAGCCCTGGACTTTGCTTCCTTGGAACCCCACACCTTTGTACCTGCTCTTTCTCCCTGGAACACCTTTTTTTAAGGCCTTTTTTTTTTTCCCTCTTAACTCCTACTCTGCCTGAGTTTTTTCAATGTTTGTGTTACTCACTGTCTTCTAGTTTCCTTTTTCCTCCCTCCCTCCCTCCTTTCCTTCCTTCCTTCCTCCCTTCTATCCTCCTTCCCTCCGTCTCTCTCTGGAAACGCGTTTGCTGCACAGGGTCACACCCTGGGGATACTTCCGTGACTCCCCACCTGGGAACCTTCACGCCGGTCTGTCATTGTGACTGTCAGTTTCTCAGTGTTTTATCTTCAGTATCCAGCAGCTCCTGAGTTATATTGGGTACTTAATAAAGATTAATTAACGCATCTTTAATTGGTATAGCAGCAAATTCTATTTCAAAGCTAGATTCAAGCGTGAGAATCAAGAAAGAGTTGAATAATTCTACAACTCAGCCTCTGCCTCGAGCCCCCTTTCTGCCTCATGGCGGACACTTGAGCGATTCCAGGAAATCCACCATACTGTGACCTCCTTCCTCCACAGTCCAGTTCATGTTTGACTCATTCTGTTTTCCTCCTCCCCTCTTCTCTAGAAGCATCCAAGTCGATGCGCCTCTCTGAAGGGTCCAGACACTGGGGGGAGAGGCAGGTCCTTGGGGGGACGTCCACACTGTCCTGCAGTCAGCAGCTGACCTCAGCCTTTGCTGAGATGCATTTTGAGCCTGTCACCGAAGGTAGCAGGGGACAACCACTGAGTGTGTGGGGGGGGTGCTGGTGGCTTCAGTCATATTAAAGAGTCACTTCCCCCTTGCAAAAGGCAAACCTCAAGATCCTATCTAGAGAACCAGGGCCTTACAGGAGAAAGGGTGGGTGTGAGGTCATGTATCTGCCCACCCCCACCTCCTTCCTCAAAAAGCAGGGAAGGGCCAGAAGAGAGGGCACACTTGGCTTGGATAAGACGCCCCTTTACTGGAAGAGCACAGCAAAGGGTCTTTGAATATGCAAAGCAGGTCAGTGGTAGGAAGTAAAGCACAGAATTGCTCTGCATAATAAAGTGGGGGAAATATTTTTGGAGGTGGGGGTGGATCAGAGCATCAGCAGAGGGGGTGAGGGGCAAGTCTAGAGTGAGTGCTGGCTGAATGGCCAAGGAACGTTTTAAGAATAGGGATGACTACTTTGTCACTGTGGTAGGGTGGGCCATCTGTCTTCTCAAACTCTCAGTAAAGTAGGCTGAACCCAAATTGGAGAATTCACCCTGGAAATGGGAGGGAAGTTCCTTTATTCCCAAGTTCACCCCTCTTTCCCTTAGAGAGGCCCTGGGGGAGGTAGTCACACTGACCCTGAATCTTCCATCCTGGTGTGACCGAAGGCGACCAGCGGCCCCAGTGGGGCAGAAAGTTCTGGGAGTGGGGTCATGTGGACAAACCCGGGGTGTGGAAGGGGTCTACTCCCCACCCTCCTCTGTGATTTTTATGTATGCCAACAGTCTGTGAAAGAAAAATTGTTCCCAGACTGGTCTGGGACAAGAAGTATTTTTGTGTGATGCAATTAACAACTTCCTTCTCAGGAGAGACCAGCATTTTTGAAAAATGCACAAACACGTTTCCAATGAGCTTCAGTGGAATGAAGACCGGTGGGAAAGCAGTGTCTGGCCCACCCGGCTGCCCCGTAGAAAGGAGCAGTGTGCGTGTGTGTGTTTATCTGAGGAGCTGCGGGAATGCCTCCTTCCCTGCTCCTTCCACAAAGAGAGACTATCACACACAAACACGCTCTAACATAACAGTCAAACACATGGTGGAGGGTCCACTTGAGTCTAAATGGGGCCTCCGGCAGAACTGGGCTCATCATGACCTGTAAGGTCAGACGGGCCTTAGGCAGGAGCTGGACACCAGGCACGTGGCCCTTGGTTTTCTTGTTCATACGCCGGATAGCTTCCTTGTGTCCCCGAAGGCTGTGCTCCTCCAATAAGATTTGGAAAGGTAGAAATCAGCTCGCAAGTTAGGCATTACTGTTACCACCATTTGATTCAGAGAATCTGCCTCGGGCCAGAAAAGCTTGGGAGGCAGTTAGGGCAGAAAAGCTCAGGAGGCAGTTTCTACGCCGGGCACCCGAACATAGGCCTTCTTTTTAATGGCACTTTTTCAATCACCCACCTTCAAAACGCACCTCACCCTCTGCATTTTCTCTAATTATGATTGCTGCTTTGAAGCCCTGAGAAGGGCATGGCTTCCTTCCTCCCTGCTACAGCTTCCTGACTCTCCTTGGGGGCCTCCTCCCCAGATTCCCCCACATTTAAACAAGCGTGGGTGCCCCATTTTCAGCAAAGCGGAGGCCACCGGAGTTGGTGGTAGGAGAAAAGAGTTAGTCACCTTTCCAGCCCATGGCTGTCCCTCCCCAGCCTCTCCCAGCCTCTCCCCACCCCCAGCACAGGCACGACGCCGCCTGCCTCTCTGCTGATTATGAGAGAGCTCATGGCTGTTAGATCTGCTTGAATAAGCTCTTTTGTCCCGGAGAATTTTCCCATGTCAAACATTTAGTCCGCTGTGTTATGGGTCAATGAGCAGGGAGATAAGTCTGAATTCTTAAATGACCTTGTGGAACGTGACATCTACCCGAAAGACAATCAGACGACATCTGTCCCACGGCCCCAACTTTCAAGACCCTTTCTTAAAAAAAAAATCATTATTTCATGTTTTACATGCTAAAGAAATACAGTTTCTTTTAAAAACTCAAATACTATGGAAACATATACTTTGAAAGATGAAAGTGTCCCATAAATCTGCAACATGACCCCTCCCCCAATGCCAGAAACTATCGTTAATATGGTACTTGGGGGTATATATTGCTCAGATTTTTTTCTCTGCACCTACTAACATAAGTAACATTATCATCATCAGTCTTATCACTGTTACCATAAACATTGTTTTGCAACTTGCTTTTCGAATGAAACATATCTTGAACTGGTTTTAGTATTAGGATCTCATTTTTTAAGCAATTGTACAGTGTTCATTGTATACGAGGTCTGTCCAGAAGGTATCCAGCCATGTAATATGAAAAACGGGGACATTTAATGAAGAATATACAAGATACAAGAAACACTGTACACAGGACAATGATGCCTCAGTCCCCTTCAAAGCAGGCACCTTAGGACCTCACACAGTTCTCCTAATTGCCATCAGCTGCCCCATCATATTTTCCTGAATCTCATTGATGATCTGAAATCTCTTTCCTTTCAAAGGTGATTTTTGTTTTGGAAAAAGCCAGAAGTCCCAGGGTGCCAAATCTGGGTTGTAGTGGAGCTGAGTCACCTGCGTGATTATATGTTTTGCCAAAATACTCTGCATGACATGTGATACATGAGCAGGGCGTGTTGTCGTGATGAAGATGCCAACCACCAGTTGCCTACAGCTGCGGCCTTCTGAATCATCGGAGTAGTTATCATGGAGGAATGTTCAAGCTTAACACAAAGTTTGATGGAGATTTGTTGCTCTACTTGCTCAGTCATTTTGAACGTGACAGCCACACAGTGCACATGCTCACTCAGTGGTGTCTACCTCCCCCACTGACCAGTACAGTGAAGTCATCATTGTTCACACATGAGCATTCCAGTCCACTCTCTTTGGCTGCCAGGCTACATCTATGTCATGCAAACCATTCTCATTATATTAACAATGGCTGGACTTTCTTGAGACAGACCTAGTATATGAATAATCATTTATGTAATGAACTTCCTATTTGTAAATACTTGGAATTCAGCCCCTTTCAACATCTTTTTTCCTTTATATAAACAGTACTGCAATGTATATCCTCATGCACATGTTTTTGCATACTTGTGAGTGTTTCTATGAGTATGGAAACAGAAGTGCTGGGTCAAAGATATAGATACTTAACATTTAGTAGGCATTGCCAAACTGACGGGACCAAGCGTTGTTATGCTTCAGTTGGTGGATTTCTTAAAGGTAGAAAATGCCACCGGGCACAAGAAGTGGCTGTTCATCTTGACTATACCCAAGAGGGCGTTTCCCAACCTGCCTGCAAGACTCGAGGCATCTTTGCCACACAAGGACTAACCGAGAAGAGGACGGAGGCGTAGACTGTTGGCCTGGAAAGCACAGAAGTCATCAGTTGAGTGAATTCCAGGAAAGGAGGGGCCTGAATGACATGCACAATTATGAAATATCTGTCTACTGTCCTACTGTCTTTTGGAAACAGCATATCCTTTTGGGAGAAAACTCTTCCCACTCCCCAACTCCGGCCGTTGGGTTCTAGTAGGAGCTCCCTACCTATGCTACTTTTTGCCTGCCTAGGCAAGGGTCAGTAAACACAGTCTCCAGCTGATTAGAAGCCTTCCCCAGCACTTTCGGAATGGGAAGTAAGGGAAGAGAGGTTTTGTTCCAGGTGAGGAGGTCGGAAATGTGTGTGCCCAGAGTGGGCCAGGGCTATGATTTCTGCACGGTAGAGAAAGCCTTTTGGAGAAACTACAGCTGACTTCTAAGTAGATGCTGAGACAAGAGGCAAGGAAAGCGCAGGGGTGCCTGAGGCCTGATTCCTGCCATTCCCAAGGCCCAAGGGCTTCCAGTTCCTCCTCGTACTTTTGATATGGGCCAAAAGATTAGGGTTGCCTATTTTTGACCTTTGCATAAATGGAATCATACAATTTGTATTCATTTGTTGTAGTTTCTTTGATGCAACGCGATATTAGATTCATCCATGTTGCAGATGGCAATAGATTTTCCCTTTCACGTCACTATAGTATCCCAATGATTTTGAAAATGTACCCATGAGCAAAATTGTTGGGTCACATGGTAGCTCTATGTTAATGTTTTGAGGAACTGCCAAACTGTTTCCCAAAGCGATTGCACCATTTAAGATCCTACCAGCAAAGTATGTGGGTTCCAGTTTCTCCGCATCCACACCAATACTTGCTATTGTCTTCCTTTTGGACCACAGCCACCCTAGTGGCATCCCATGGTGGATTCTCTTTGCTTTTCCCTGACGGCTGATGCAGTTGAGCATCTTTTCATGTGCTTGTTGGCCATTTGTAGTTCTTCGTTGGAGAAAAGTCTATTTCCCACTTTAAATTGGGTTGCCTTTCATTGGTGAGTTGTAAGCGTTCTTCAAATATTTTGGATATGAGACCTTTATCACAGGAATGATTTGTAGATGTTTTCTGCCATTCTAGGGTCCAGCAGGGTTTTCAGAAGGTCACTCTGGCTGCTACCTGGACAGCAGTTGGTGGGTGTGGGGAGAGCTGGCCCTGGAAGATCAGAGAGGCAAACACAGCCACCCAGACAGGAGGGGATGGTGGTCGGAACCAATGCGGGCTCTCGAAGGTGTAAGGCAGAGCCTTGGGTTGGCTCCCACATCTCTGTCTGGTTCAGGTCTGGGCATTGCCTGTGGCTGTTTCTGGCCCTGACCTGTTTTTCTGCCCAGTTTTGCTCACCCCTGCCTTACTCCAGTTTATGTCCATGTCTCATTTCCCCTTCAGTTTCCTTATAGATTAATTTCATCTTACCGAACTGTAGGCAGTTTTGTGAATCCCCCCGCTTCCCCTTTGTACTGAGCACAAAACATGGGACGATAAAGAGGTGGGAGATAGGGAGGTAGGTGAACAGACTCCTGGCTTCCGTGGACTCACAGAGGCTGGCTCCGGTCCTCCTCACACCTGCCTTTCCCCAGCTACCTGGCTCTGATTTCTGGTTCCACTTCCTGGATCCCCAGTTGCCAATGATGCACTGGGAGCCAGGTGCGTGACTCAGAAGGATGTCATAGGGAGCTTGGGGGCCAGGGCATAGATCCCTGAAAACACAGACACGCCATTCTTTTTTAGCCTGTGGGGCTGCACCTTCTGAATCTGCTTGTCACTGAGCTTTCAAGCCATGGGTGCCCCACTCCCCTCTCTGGGAGTTAAGAGTCAGGGTTACAAGGCTTGCTGGATACAAAGTCTGTACATAAGAATACACTGAACTTTTGTGCACTGGAAATAAATTAATACAAATAAAAATTTAGATTAGTGTAATGTAGAACAACCAGGGCTGGGGGCAGGGAGAAGCAAAAGACGAGTCCAGCTTGCAAAATTTAAGGAAGCTTTCATTCACTCTGCCCCTCTCTTAACTCACTCTAGTCCTGGCTGTAAGAAACTATCAGAAAATATCAAACAGCAAGGAATGCATCTAATAAAAGATGTTAAGATTTCTACAGTGAAAACACTGAGCACAGTTACTGAGAAAATTTAAAGGAAGCCAAAACAAGTGATGATCTCTACATGGTTTATAGGTTGAAAGACTAAATATTCACATTTATGAACTAAATGTCATTTCTTCTTAAATTAACCTATACATTCAGGGCAATGCCAGTAAAAACCTCAGTTGGTTATTTTGTGATAACTGAGAAGATGATTCTGAAATTTGTGTGGAGATTCAAGTGCTTTAGAGTGGTCGAGGCAATTCCGAATACGAACCAAGCAGGAGGACTTACACTTCCTGATTTCAAGATTTACTCCGAAGTTACAGTAAGTAAGACAGCCTGGTAGTGGTGGAAGAATAAACAAATGGACAGATGGAACAGAAAAAAGAGTCAAGAAACTATCCTCGAGTCAGTAAGGAACAATTTTTTCTTTTTTCCGTAAAGGATGTAGGTCAATTGAACATTCATATGGAAAGATTAACCTTGACCCCTACTTCACACAATATACATTAATTAATTTGAGACAAATCGTAGTCCTAAATGTGAAAGTTAAATCAGCAAGCATGGCGGGAGGGGATATCTTGACTTTAGTGGGTGGCTATGTGACTGTATGAATGTGTTAGAAGTTGGTCTACTTTGTGACAATCCATCCAGCTATATATTTGTTTTATGCCCTTTAATATAAAGGTTATACTTCACAATAAAATTTATCTAAAAAGCAAAACAGCCCTGAGAGGTGGCTCAGTTTGTTGGGCATTGGCCTGCAGAGCTAAATGTTGCCGGTTTGATTCCGGGTCAGGGCACATGCCTGGGCTGCAGGTTCAGTCCCTGGTCAGGGCATGTGCAGGAGGCAACCGATCGATGTTTCTCTCTCGCATGAATGATCCTCTCCCTCTCTTCCTCCCTCCATTCCTCTTTCTCTGAAAATAAATAATAATAATCAATGCAAAACAGAAGTGTCAGAACTGTACATGAAAATGATGGAATTTTACTGTATGTAAATTACACTTCCATAAGAAAATAGAAAAACAAAGTAAGTAAGGCTGTTGGGCTTTTGGGAGCTGGCTACCTGGACACAGATCAGCTACCGGCCCCGCTCTACGAACTGTGCCCCATGCAGCCTGTGCCCCACTGTGCAATTCACTCCAGCCCAGGGTACCATGGGAGGAAGTGGAAAGTTCAGCAGGCAGGAAGAAGTCAGAATATTGTGATGAGTATCCGACTCTATTTAGATTTAGTTTCAAGATGTGATGAGCATGCAGAAGGGAATGGAAAGCCCCGCTGCCTCCAGTCCCCTGGTTTTAGGCAGGTTTTTATGAGTAAAAACCAGAATGCCAGTGTGACTCATGTATTGAATGGACAAGCAGGAAGAAAGCAATATTTTCTCCTAATGCCAGTTCCAACCTGCTCTTTGAAATCCACTTACCTCTTCCTGCTGTTTTGGTTTGGGTCTCCCCAGAAACAGACCCTGAGACATGAATTTGAGCACAGCAGTTTATACGGAGGCAATTCCAGTTTACACAGGTAGGGAGTGAGGAAGTAAGATGGGGAATGTAAGCCCTTATCCCAAGAAACCCAAAACACTAGTTCGAAAGACTATAGGCGCATCTTGCTGCGTTACTTACAATAGCCAAGCTGTGGAAGCAGCCCAAGTGCCCATCAATCGACAAGTGGACAAAAAAGCTGTGGTACATCTGCAGAGTGGAATACTACTTGGCCATAATAAAAGAATGACATCTTACCATTTACAACAGCACAGATAGTCCTAGAGGATATTATGCTCAGTGAAACGGTCAGTCAGAGAAAGACAAACACTGTGATTTCAGTTATACGTGGAACCTAAAGAATGAAACAAACCAAATAGAGAGAGACTCACAGATACAGAGAACAGACTGGCAGTTGGCAGGGGAGGGGGTTGCAGGTGGACGGGTGAAAAACATGAAGGGGGTGAGAAGTACAAACTGGTAGCGACAGAAGAGTGACAAAGATGTAGAGCGCAGCACAGGGGACCATGGTCAGTAAAAGCGTAACCACTGTGTTTGGGGCCAGTGGCTACTTGACAGGGGGAACCACTCTGTAAAGTACCTGATCTTCTAACCACTCTCCTGTACACCTGTATTTCATATAGAAGAATACTGAATGTAAATTGTAATTAAAAATTTAAAAAACCCCATATTTTAAGAAGAAAAGTGAGTTTTCAGGCATCACAGAGCCACCCCCATGGGTGGCCAGGAAGCTGTGGCACTTACTCCACACCCAGCCTCTCTGTGCCTCAAGGGTGGAGGGCTGCTTCCCCGCACTTGAGCTCTGCAGAACATTCCTTTGCCTTGCTCGAGGTTGGGCACCCTCCCTGGCCAGATAAAAGCCTTAGCCAGAGTCAAAGGCACCCTCAAGACACAGCCTCTGCAAAGCATCAGTGCCAGGGGTCATGGGTGCGGCAGCGTCTGCTAAAACAGCTTCGGGTGTAGGAGGGCTCCGTTTTCCTGGCTCCTGTAGTCACATGAAAAAGACTCCTTTTGGCAACCAGAAAAAGTCTCATCGGCTCTAATATGTGATACGTTATTGTACTTAAATCCTCTCCCTGACTGTAGGTAGGGCCTGCCTTAGACTGGGGACCAGCAACAGTCTGATTGATTTTCTTTCCACCTCAGTCTTTTTCCTCCTTTACTACTTGTGCAGGGCTAGACTGGTCAGGGCAGGGGTGGTGATAAGGGGCAGGAAAGGCTTTGCTTGACTGATTGCATTCTAATTTGGGCCCTGTGTTCTCTGCACCGGGCAGAAGCTCAGTTGCTGCATTATTTTCTCTGGGAACAAGTTTGGAGCGGCTTCTCAGGGATTCTACCATTGCCGGGTTTCTTGCACCTACATCTGCCTTGAAGCAGGCAATGACTCCCCCTGCTGGCCAGCTGGTTACCAGCACAGGGCTCCCCTTCTGCTTCCATCCCTTCCCCTGCTGGACTCCCCTGTGGTTCCCTGGGGCAGACTCTCCCTCCAGAAGATCTGTCTGGCTGCCTTCAGCAAGCCCACCTCCGGCCCATGGGAGATGCACATCCATTCTTGTCCCATGAGACTCTGGAAGTTGGCCATTCCCACTATAGTCATATCATTTCCTGAAGTTCCCAGGTTCCTACAACCCACAGCCTAGAGATTCTCTGGCTGTGGTACCAGCCCTGTGTCCTTCATGTCTACTCTCCAGGGGGTTCTCTTTAAGCCCCTCTCACGGGCTTGAGATGGTGCAAACTGCCTTGGGACACCAGCTCGTCAGCTAGGACGCTTTGGGTCACACGTGCTGCTCTGGCCCTCCGGAAATGTCATAGGAAAGAAGTGAGCCATGGGGGGCTGCGTGGACTCACCGAGAGGTGAAAGTCATGCAGACAGAAGGGAGACAAGACGAGGCTGCTGTTGGCTCAGAGAAGTCAGAGAAATGGGGGCCTTGGAGACAGGTTCGGGGGTGAGCCTGGGACGAGCTGCTGCTGCCCACTGCTCCCCTGGTTGCAAGTCTTGCGGAGACCTTTGGAGTTTAGGAGAAAGAGACCAAAAGTACACGCCTGAGGAAAGGTAGAAATTTTAGGGGGGTGTTAGGGGGGGATCTCAATAACATATTCATCAGCTTTCCAGGTGTGCCCTTCAAAATGCTGATTCACCAAAGTGGGCGTACAGAGGGGTCAGGGGCATTCAAAGATGCCGCCAAAGAGGGACTGGGATCAAGGTGGTCTGCCCCTGAGTGGTCGGGAACGTGTAAACCACATGTTCCTAGGTGCCCTTGGTTAGGGAACATAAGACATCGTGATTTGTTATCTGGCTATAAATTGCTGGACCAGTTTGTTTGGCTGTCTCAGTTTCCCTACTCCTCTTGCCATGGGATTTTCCTAGCTTCTTGCTGTCCTGCCTCATGTCCACCATTGCTATGCATCTAGGTTAGTACACCCTCTAAATGCCAGAAGTAACCAGCGCTCAAGAGAGTACATAATCTTGTCAACTACCCAGTCCCCACCTCGCTTTCTCCCACCTTTAGGTATGTTCCCCCCTTAATTTCAAAGGCATAAAAGAAGCTGCAAACTGTTACTTTCCAGAGCATTCGAGGCATTGGCTCAGGTAGACGCCTATAAAAATTCTCTCCGGGTTTCGACACTTCTTACATGGACCACGGCATCCGAGAAGTCGAGGCCCCTGCACCCCTGCAGGGCCCATTGCCTTTGCCCTGCGCTGTGATTCTCCACCATCATGATGACAACATGGCTCAGACTTTCGAAGTGCACAAGATACGTAATGCAGTTGGCATTAAGAGGTGATATCTGACACTCTTTTTTAATGGTAGAATGCCTTTTTTTTTCCAACCCAAAATGTAAAGACAGAATCATATTTCAGAAGTCTCACTGCTGTGTAAGCTGGCAAGGACATGGCCTGACGTCTGTAAAGGGTGGTGGCAGCAGAGAACACCAGTGATGGTGGGAGAGCAACAGGCGCAAGGGAGAAGGCGGCAGAGAGGCAAGTAAGGACAGTGCAGCGGCACAGATGGGGCGACTACTGGGCGCTTAGCAGAAGGAAGCCCAATGGGAGCCGATAAGGGAGAAGCTGAGGTTAAAGGGAGAAGCTGGGGTTAAAGGCAGGCAAGGAAGAGCTGGGACAGAGCGAATGACCCTGGGGAAGAAGAGACAGGGGTCTGCGCTGGGTAGTTCCCAGCCGCCAGGAGCTGGCTGGGCTGCCAGCTGGAGGACTGGGGTATATTCTGAGCAGTTACGCCCCCAGGGACAAACCAAGCAGGGTGGATGTGGGTGAGCTCAGGGTGATGTCACCACCTCCCTGCTCCGATGGACGCGCCCTGTGGGGACAGTTCGGAAGCACTTGGCAGTCTCTCCAGTTCCCAGCAGGATGGAGTCCCAGAGGCTCACTCCCTCGGGAGCAGGCCATTTGCTGGCGTTTTCTCCCTCCTGTCCCAGTGTGTGTCCTGGACCGCCTCTCAGATCAATGCCTTGTCCACAAGTCCTTACCTCACTCCTGAGCAGGCAAAGCCTTACCACCTTAGGTTTCAAGCTGGGGCTCTTGAGCAACAGGTTAATGAGAGAGCAACACAGGTTGTTAACACATGCAGTGCATGTCATGGGGGAGAAACCTCAGCGAGAGGTAACCGGAGCAGGTGGCTTAGAATCCTGGCTTATTAGCATCTTCAGCAAAGAACGAAATTCTGCAGAGAAAAGACAGGACTAAGGAGAGCAGTTTTCAGCTTCCGAGGGTGGCGTACTGTGGGAAGGTTAATATAAGGCAGCTCGAGACCGATGGAAGGAGGTTTGTTTGCAGATTCCTCTAGTGCAGTTACGAGCCTGGGCTGATAAGAGTCTCTCTCCAGTACAAGAAGAATTTATATTGTCTTTAGGCAAAAAAGGGGAGGGAAGGTAGAGCTTTTCCCATGTCTGCTGCTGCTTAATGACCTTCAGCTCAAAACTGTTGTTATGCCAAAGAGGTGCAGGGGTTCAGAATGAGTCACCTGAATTATGTCTCCATGATGTGTGGATAATTTTGAGTCAAAGATGACTGAGACCCCGTGGGCTCAAGACCCTCCTCCCTCCAATCCCCTTAACTACCTAGAAGAATTTAAATTAGGGGCCTTGCCCATAATTATAGTTATTATCAGAAATGACTTCTTGTGACCTATTAGGGCAGGGCAAACTGCTAAAGGTTTGCTCTTCTTATCACCCTGCCATGTCCTTCCTTCCTCCCCTCTGCGGTCCCAGGGCAACTTCCCTCACCTGTGTCAGAGCATCACACATGTTGTGGGTGGAGAGGGGTTCTATGGAACGTCACCTCACAGGGCCGTCTGACTGTAAATTCCTGCCTGGGCGGGTCCTGGCTGGTGGTCACGCCCCAGGCGTATATACCTTCTTTAGTAACAAGTTTATCTTTGCCTTCCTTTCAAACACAGAAACCACCCCCCTGCAAACGGTTATTCCTGGAAGCATTTACTTCAGTCTGTTGAGATCTCGATTCCAGGTGTATCTTCTTTTTGGTTCAGATAAGTTTTTTATAATTTTCTACAGGTTTGGACATTCTTATATTGATATTCATTTTCTCTTTCTGTCTCAGAACCTCTCATGTAGCCCCGGCTGGTATAGCTCAGTGGATTGAGCACGGGCTTCTAACCAAAGGGTTGCTGGTTCAATTCCCAGTCAGGGCACGTGCCTGGGTTGTGGCCCAGGTCCCCAGTATGGGGCACATGAGAGGCAACCACACACTGATATTTCTCTCTTTCTCTTCCCCTCTCTCTAAAAGTGAAAAATAAAATCTTTAAAAATAAAATAAGAAAGAACCTCTTGTGTGTGAGGTCTCTGTCTCATGTAAATTTGCTAATTTTGTCTGGTTACTTTGTCTCATGCAGATTTAATTCGTTAGATCAGCTGAAAGAACCTAGGATGGCAGAGGGTAGTTTCTTCCTCCCTCACAGTAGGGTGGTGAGCAGGACCCCTCACCAGCAAAGCCCTGCTCCTCCCGAAGCTGTTCGGTAGAAGGATCCTGGGACCACTCAATTGAGCTGGCAAAAATGGGAATTTTTAAAAAAGAGATTTTATTTATTCATCTTTAGAGGGAGGGGAAGGGAGGGAGGGGGAGAAACATCAATCGATGGGTCACCTCTCACACGCCCCTAACTGGGGACCTGGCCCGCAGCCGGAGCATGTGCCCTGACAGGGAGTGAACCAGCGACCTTCGGTTTGCAGAACCACGCCCAGTCCACTGAGCTGCACCAATCAGGGCAAGACGGGATTTTTTGACAAGTCAGACTCTCTACCTGCAGGGTGCACAGGAGGCAGAGTGGTGAGAGTCCTCTTTAAAAAAAGTTTGGATTGTGTGGATGAAGAGGGGGCCTGTAAAAAAGCTGATGGAAAGTCCAGTGACAGAGAGTGGTCTCCCAGGGTGAGCTGACCACAGATTCCTATCTGGACAGGTCGGTGGGTAGTGGTGCCCCAGGCACATCACTTTACAGTAAAAGGTTTGTCTTTGCCTTAAGCAAGTCCTGTCCATTGTTCTTGCACACCTGGGCTAGAACACATATTGCAAATGCGCCAGCAATCCTCTTTTTGAAGCTTCAAGACGTCATTGACTAATTTTATAGCTGGCTTGTTTCTAATCATTGGTGCAGAAGATGCATTTAGAAGTATCAAAGAATCCTCCTCTCAGCCATCTTAGTACGAATGGGAGGCTGCCTGTCGGGGTGCTCATCGCCCCGCAGCACGACTTCCCCACTGGTTTTGAGGTCTCTGCAGTCGGTACAAACTTCGAGGGAAAACCAGCCTTTGTGTGCGAGTCTCCCGATGAGCCAAAGGCGGTGGGAGTCCCGGTAGGATCCTGCGTGCCCTAGAGGGGAGTTTTCCTCCAGCGACCCCTCAGAGATTCTCAGTCATCTAAAAATGCCCGAGCAAGGGCCGGGAGAGCTGGCTGATGCCACCAGAACCAGGATGCTCTCCAAGGCATGCCCCCCCCTCCCTGGGGTGAACCCATACGGGGCGCCCTGCCCTTCTCAGAGACCTGCCCCTGCACCCCACCCAAGGGGCTCCCACTGGCTTCTCGGGATTGGTTCCAGGTTCTCACAGGATGGCTCACAGAGCCCATCTCCACCACTCCGGTTTGGGGGTCTGCAACCTCTATCATCACCCCATCGACTGTTCGGGGTGGGGAAGCAAGGGTCCTTTTTTCTTTTGGAGCCAAAGAGATTCTGTCTCTTTTAACCAGCGAGGATTTGTTCAGACTCTCAATCAGCAATCCAAGTAAACTGAAAGGAAAAGTAGCCATCCATTTTCCTTGTCCTTCCCTCAGGGATTTTCTATCCACGGTGAAGTGGGAGCTGGTGGGGCACACGGGGCCCAGGCTGGTACCTAGGACCAGGCCCAGGCCCGGGTCTGGGTCTAGGTTCACAAGGTGGTCCCTCGGGGGGGGGGGGCTGACTACACCCCGTAAATGGTGGTGGTTTCGTTTTTCTCCATCTGTCTGGCACCTCTCCTTTTCTCCTTTTGTCTCGCTACGTCCTGAGAGCTTGGTCTTTAGGATCAAAACGCACTGCTGTCCTAATGCAGGCTGTAGTTAAGCAGGTAAGAGTTGATGGAATTAAGATAAAAGCCTATTTTAATAGGCTTTTCTCGAAGTGATTACATTTCTTCTACCTGATTACATTTGGAATAGACATTGTGTCTCCCTGGGATCCCTTGACTAATACTGTAAACAAGACAACCTGAATCCACCCTTCAAGTAAATGTTAGTTAGATATGCTAGATAAAAAAACGGAATCACTTCATGGAAAGACAAATGGTCTCTAAGACAGAAGACTCCGAAACTGACCTTCCCCTTCCAGGTGACTGTCCTGTGATGTCCCTCACTCCTTGGTCCCCGGCCAACCTAAGGGCCATCATTACAGGATTTCTTAAACCCAAGGAGGATCCTGCCTCCTCCCGAAAGGAAATAAGACTACCTATCCAGAGGGAAAGAAGCAAATTAGGGATTGTGTAGTTAGACAGGCAGGTCAGCCTGTGATAGCATCACGTTACAACCCAGGTCGGAGAGCAGTTGTTCCTATCTTACAAATCTTATCAAAACCAGAAATGAAGCTCTAGACGCCGTTCAAAGCTCTTCCCCCATTGTTATCATCTCCAGTTCCTAACACACACACACACACACACACACACACACACACACACACACAAAGAAGAGAAAGAAGATAAGGATTATTTTGAAAGTACAAATTGCTTCTCTGGCTCCAAGGACAAATACAAATCTTAATTGTCTCTTCACAAATATTAATATAAAAAGGCCTTAACCATTGGAGTGGATAACCTTAACTCTTCACCTGTCTCATGGCAGCAATTTTTAAGTGAAGGCCAGGAGGTCTCTGTTTGTGTCTGTGTGTTCACGTGTGTGGAGTATTTCTACCTCTGGATGACAAAGCTCATTTGTTGAAAAGCTCTATTCAATTGACTTAAACAAGTGCATGTAAAAAATTCTCAAAAGTATGGCAGAAACTAACCTCAATGCTTTTCAGGACCAGGTGATCTGGGAAAATGTTTGATATCAAAGCTGGTTTGAGAATGGTTTAGTTAAATAGGCATGTCTTTAGAGTTATGAAAATTAAATACAATACCTTTATTCTACCTGGTTTTATTGGTTAAATAAATTCTTGTTATCTGTGTTGCAAAATCTGTGAGCAGAAAAAAAATACCTTGGGATAATAACTGACTTTGATGTCTCATGAAATTTTTAGAAAGTAATCTAAACATAATTGTTAAGAACTAATGAATTAAGTAGATGTGAGTGGGATAAGAGTTTTTTAGGCAGACTCTTTAGCAAATTACATTTTATGATCTTGTTACAGAACAGACTGGTGGGGTGAACAATGTACTATTACCAAAAGGACCCCTCCTTTTCCTCTGGGGGTTCCCCACCCCCGTACTAGGTTTGCTTTGCCTGCCTCCAGAGGAAAGATGTCTCTCAATGCCAGAGATTGGTGAAAAGGAAAGGAATTATTTATTTAAAAGTTATACAGACTTAGAGTAATGATTTAATGTCTCCATTAAAATACTAAAATTCTTTAGAATACCCACAAACGCACATAGTCCTTCCTTCTCTCCTCTGCCAGTCCGGATACCATATGTCAGGGAAAGAAGTAGAAGTCCGTGACTCAGGCTCCCGGCACCATCAGCTGTGCCTGCCACCATCTCCAGTTAATCCAAAGCCACGTGGCACCTTCTCATGGCCCACCAGCAAGAGTCCTTTCACCCCTTTTCTTCCAGGCAAAGTCTCTCCTGCTGCCTAAGCCCCATGGCAAAAGGGATTCCCCCAGAGCTGCATGGTCCTAACTCTCGCCCAAGCTGCGTGGTGATCCCCATCATGGCTGCCGCACCCGGGCTTAAATCCCAGCACCAGTCTTCCTCTGCAGCCCCATTTCCAAATCCTCCCACAATCAGTGACACCTGCCAGCACTCCTGTATCCTTCCAGCTTTACTGGGCTGCCATAGTAAGTCTGGGCAGGCGTGGCCCCCATAGCATGGAGCCAGTCATCTCCAAGCTCTCATGCAGGTGCTATAACCAGGGGGAGTTGCTTCCCATTACATCCTGGGTGGAAGTCACTCCCATCCCCCTGGCTCAAAGCATGGTCACAGCTATTTGACATATCCATGAAACCAGTTAAAGGTTAATAGATGTGTTAAATGACCATGCCAGAGGTTAGCTGCAAAGCTGTTGCTATGCAAAACAGCTCTCAATGGCCCTGCTCCATGTGTCCCATCCCCCAGTTCAGACTGGTGGTGGGTGAGGACTTCATATATATATATATTTAATATTTCATGGACACCCTGAGTTCTGGACCCCATCACAAATCCCCATTTGGCCCCCCCCGCCCCGCTTGGCTGCACCCTGTTACAATATGAATAGTTAAAAGTAGTTTCCCAAATCTTTTGCTAACCTGAAAATTTAGAGTTTTGCTAAGTTAAATTAAATGGTAGAAATTTATTAAATACCTGGATCATTTTCTCATAAGAAGAAATGAAATATTAATTATTAAATGCAAGTTTATTTACTGTTGTTTCCCTAATGCAGAAAAACTAAAAACGATAAATTTGGATCTATTAGCAACCATATTTTATACCATGCTGAGAAATTGTCTATGAAAATGCATTTGTTTGTAGTAGTAGTACTTATAAATTCGGTAAGGTAAAAGTTCATAATTGTTTACTTCTTAGTTTTTACTAGAATTTAAGGTTTTTAAAGGTTAAAAACTCTAATATATTCTACCGAAAATAGTAAAAGGGGGCAAGTGTCTGTAAGGAGAGGTGGGTGTGTTTTCAGCTAACACAGGTAAGAGGAATGAAGATGTGTTTTTGCTGAGGAAAGTGAGAGCAGCTTCGTTTAAACCAGAACTTCTGGTTCCAAAGGGCAAATGGAGGGCCCACAAAGCGTGGGAGAGACTGTTTCACCCCGGGTGACTGAGCTGACCGCAAAGGAATTGTTACTACAAGAGAATTGCTACTACAATGGCGTGCTTGTGTAAAGCTAAAACTTGATTTTCTTCTATCTGCTAAAAGATTTTTCTTTTCTAGTTATCTGCTGAGAAAGCTATGATTTTGTGTTTTGGCAAAATACTTTTTGTGCATGTTTTACATGGTCTTAATCAGGTCCTTGGTTACTTAAGAAAACTGAGTCTCCTTAATAGTAAGAACTAAGTTTTTGCTAACAATTATGTGTTTGCCTTTGAAATCTTTTATTGTTACTCTGGTAAAATCAATAATTAAGCATTTTATAGTGACCTGATCCTATTTAATCATATGTCCAAAACTTTTGAGATATTTTGACAAACTTCCACAAAATTCAAACTATGAATAGAGTCTGTTCTTGACCTGGAAATAACTCTGGAACACCTCAGAATATTTGTTTTCTCTCCTTACAAAAGAGAAATTGAAAACTAATTAGGCTTATTAGGTGTGTGAAATTGCATGGGGAGAATCGTCAAATTGTTGGAGGCTATCAGAGCTGACAAACTTCTAGGGTGCACAGGGTGGGGCTGAAGCAGGCTCGCAGTTGTTCGTATGGGAAATAATACAATAACTCACATAATGATACAAGAATGAGCTCGGAGTTTCGTGTACTCCTGACTGTGAGCCCACTTCTGCCCCACCCTGTTCTGTGTGGCTAAACGATGGCTGTAAACTAAATGAATAGTTGGAGCAGAGGGAAACCCACGATGGCCATTTGCTTCTTCCAAGCTCCCTGGCAATCCCCCCCCCCCCCCCCCCCCATTTTTTGCGCCCCTGCATCCGCCACAGTGCATTTAAGCTGGAATCCGTTCAGCTGCCACTCAGCGCGGGTTGTCAGCACGCTCTCGTGCTGCAGGCCTGCTTTCTGGATGGGTGGGAGCCTTCCTCTGCCACAGGTGGGTTACTCACGGTGACCAAGAAACTGGTGGAGGATGTGTTTCCCGCGTGGGGTGTGCCTTCCACCACCCCTGTGGCCGAGGCGCCTGGTGCACGGACCGAGTCACAGGAGCCTTGACGAGTGGCAGCCCTGCAAGCTTCTGGGGACTGTCACCAACGAGGTTGAGAGAAGTTAATAAAAAAAAAAGCTGGGTCAGAGGCAGTGGCGGGGACCTCTGATGCTCTGACCCTGGGAGCGGCTGCCCATCTGTCCTTCCGCGCAGGGCTCCCGCTGGCAGCGTTAGTGCTACACGCCTTTCTGTTCTTCCCCAGCAGCTGCTTCTTTAGAAACTCAGTGTTTTCCTCCAATTTGACTCTTTCCAGGCCCATCAGACTAAGCTTGGAGACCACCTTCCATGGCCAAGCACTCATTAAGGTATTCCCCTCCCCCAAAGGGCATCTCTGTTCCGTGTGCAGCATCTTGGAGCATCGCGGTGCACCAGGAGAAACTCTGCGCGCGTTCTTTTTATATGTGCAGGGTTAAATTTGCTGGCAAGGCTGCTATTCTGGTCCCCGCCTCCTCCCTCCTCCCCAACAACCTTACACATCTTAGAAGGCAAAAACGACTTCGGCGAAGTTATTTTTTCCTTCACTGAACAAAAGTGTTTTCTCACAGGAAGAAAAAGTTGTGCACGGGCAGAGGAAGACAGTCGCAAAGCCATCCCTGCGGATCGGACTGACATGATCCTACAGTTTTGACTCTGTGTACATGTGTCTGGTCAACACGGCTGTCTCGGATATTACCCCGAGCCTTCCCTAACTCCAGACTTCAGATCAACAACGAAAGAATTAACGGACACGGGGACACACAGAAGATGAACTTCCAATTCCTCTCCTTGAGTGGAAACTCCCCTGAGCAGGGTGGGCTCTGGTCCCACCTGGACTTCTCTCTGGTTCTGCTCCGGTCAGTGGGTTCTCTGTGTGTCCCACCCGGTTATTGTCCTGCTGGTCCCGCCCCGAGTAGTAGCTGCTTCCTCCCACCGGGGGCTCCACTACCCAGTGGCACGAAAGTCTCAGTCTCTGTACCTGCAGCTGCTCCAAATGGGCAGGAAGATGAAGACTGTTTTGCCCCAGTGTGCTCTGCGAAAACACCTGTAATTTATAAATTTGAAAATGATTTCTCCCTATTTATTCCTTTTTTGAAAACCATAACATAAGTGTTCACCTCTCCATGGACCGCTTTGGGGTCAGCTGGGCAGCGAGGGCCTCGTGACACCCAGGTGAGGAGGGTACGACCTAGTGACACTGGGCATGGGGTGGGGAGGTGGGACGTGGTGCTCCGAGGTCGACACTCTTCAAACAGCTGGTTTAACAGCCAATGCTGACAAAACTCGTTTGAAAGTCACCGTGCCTGCCCAGGAGAACACACAGGATTCATAAAGGGTTCTCAGTGCTCGTGCGGGGGAGGAACCTGTCAAGGATTCCTCAGTTCCTTGGGATTTCAGGCTTGAGGACACGCGCCATGAAGTTCTTTTGTGGCCGGGGCTGCTTCCTCCTCACCAGGCAGGGGAAGCTGGCACCGCTGCGTCCCCCCCAACACCTGCTCGCCCCTGGGGGGTGCTCTGTGCAGACATGAGTTCCTGGGGCCACAGCTGTCACGCCATCTTAGTTCTGGTTGTCAGCCTGACAAGAGCCACCTCGTCTTCTGCACGGGATCCTCACGACCGCACACAGTTTGGGCTCTGTCCACCAGCTGCGCAGTTAGCAGGGAGAGCTCCCATGGGCAAGGAGGGCCCTCTTTCTGTCCCCTCTGGTGTGGAGCCACTTCAGCACGCGTCTCCTCCAGCGCAACGGTCCAGCCGCTGGGCAGTAATTCAGGCTAGAAAATAAGCCCTCGGGGCTGTGCCCTCCCCACGGTGGGGGCCACTTACAACAGCCCACCTCAGGTCAACCCTCAGAAGACTGCTGTCTGCTGTGGTCACGCCCCCTTGACACCCAGCTTGTCCTTCTCTGCTCAGGCCACCTTGCAGGAAGCGCTGGCAGAGCGGAGAGTCTGTAGGGCAAGCCAGGGGAAGCCAGCGGGCCCTGTGCTCTGGGGAGGCTGTCCAGGCGGGTGTCCAGGTGCCAGCTCACTGCTCTGCAACCTCAGACACCCGCTGCCGCGCTGCGGGAGTCCGCTGAGGGGAGCTCACCTCCGCAGAGCACGCCAGCCTGTGGGGACATCCAGAGGGCAGCATGCCGTGTTCTGGGTTGGGCTGGGGGGACACCTAGGCCTAGTGAAGGTCTCGGGCACTCAGGAAGATGGACAGCTCAGAAAGGGGGCGGAAAGAGTCAAGGACACAGGCCTCCCTCACGATCTGAACTGAAACTCCTCTGCCTGGGTCATAACTCCATTCCTGGGCATCCGAGCTGCCAAACGGGAAAACCATCTCATGCATCAATTGTTTATGTTACTTCACCCTTATTTAGAAGGAAATAATTGTACTTCAATCTTGTTTTGGAACTATTTGGTTAGAGAATTGCAGAGAATAGAAGAGAGTTCTATCCCCCCCAAAATAGAAGAGAGTTCTATTTCCTCCCCCCTGCCCCCCCAAGACGGACAACAGGATGGACTCTGAGGAGAAAACATGCCAAACGCTTCGACAGCGGGCTGTGCAATAACAACATTCTGCCACTGGAGGGCAGTGTAGACCATCGTGGAACCCGGAGAGAGGCCGGCGTTACCTAGAGAAGCTCAGGTTAAAAATGCAAATTTAAAATGAAGTTTCACCTGCTAAAATTAGAATACAAAATCACGGGGTAGTCGAGTCTTTTCTTCCATTCTGCTCTGTGTGCTCCTGATGAGAACGGGCCCCTACGGAAGGTTGTTGGAGCCGGTTCCTTGGAGGATCACCTGCCATCAGGTCGCTGATGGTGTGGTCTGCGGCGTGGAGGGTGAGAAAGAGGCGGAGGGTGAGAAAGAGGCGGAGGGTGGGGGTGGACGGCCCTCGAAGGGGCTCGGGGCAGCGGCTATTTACCCAGTGGGTCAAAAGCATGTTCATATTTTCGTAACGCATATGTCTTTTAGAGAGAGTCCTCCTGGCTTAGGCCAGCCCACGAGGCGGGAAAGTGGCTGGGCGCCCGGCCCACTGACACGGTGCCAGCCGCTGACTTCCAGTAAAAGCGCTTGTGCAAGAGGGAGGGGGCCCTCCCGGTTTCCCGTACCCTGTGGACTGGGTCGCCGCCCTCGGGCCTGACCTTTGTGTCCCGCTGCTTCAGTGGCTCAGCCAGGGTCCTGGGAAAGGGCCTGGGCCGGGTCGGGATTCCTTCCCGTAAAGAAAAAGCGAGGAGCTAGGGACGCAAGTTTCTCTTCTTTATTAATCTCTTCGCTTTTGTTTTCCGTGGACACCATTCAGTTTAACGGCCAAGCCCAGTTCACGCCGGCTGCGGCCCGGATCCAGGCAGCGGAGAAGCGGAACCCGGGAAGCCTTGCTTCAAAGCGGGCAGCCAGGGCTTTTGGCCACCGCGTCTTTGCGCTTGGCAGCGGAACGAGCTCAGATGTGGCCCTGAGAAGCTTCTGGTATTTGTCATGACACCAGTTTTCCACAAGCTCTCACTCTCCACGAAGCTGAGCATTCCCCTTACCCCCCATTTACCGTTCTGTTCCCAATGATGCTCAGCTCTCCAGAAACCTTACGGGACAGCTTAGTTGGAATAACGAACAAAAATCTACAAATTCAAATAATAGAGCCCCTCCTAGGATCATTTTAAAAATTGCGGTAGAGTATATATAACAGTATTTATCATTTTAATCATTTGTAAGCGGACAATTCAGTGGTGTTAAATATAGTCACGAGGCTCTGTAAACCTCACCACTATTCACAAACCTTTTTTGTCATTTCCAATATAAACTTTGTACCCGTTCAACAATAGCTCCCAGTTCACTCCAATCCCCCTCCCTCACCGTCCCCCACCCCTCAAGACCTTGGTAATCTATACTGTACTTTCTGTTTCTATGAATTTGCCTATTCTAAGTGCCTCATGTAAGTGGAATCACACATTTGTCCTGGGTCTTGCTTATTTCATTTATCATAATGTTTTCTAGGTTCATCCATGTAATGGCATATATTAAAATTTTATTCCTTTTAAGGGTGAATAATGTTCCATTGTATGTATACACACTTTGTTTACGCATTCATGCGCATGAACAAAAATCACCAAAAAAATCTATAATGTAAGAAAGGTGGATTACATCTACCCTTGGTAACCTAGCCCCATGTTCATTTATGTTCAGCATCCTGGATTAGAAATTGAGTGCTTTATGCTTTTCATGGGAAGCCCCTTTTAAACCCTGTAAGGTTGAGAGTGACAGGGCACGAAGACATCACTAAAGACACTTGTCCCCTCACTGGAGCCCTTCTCTTCTGTGGGGCATCCTGGGGTGTGTGTGGCGGGGCTGGAGGGTGGCTGTGACCGGGCTGGACTGAAACCGATAGGCTTTGCGAATGCACAGCGACTGACACGGTGTAACCACATTACAGAAAATTAAAATAATTAACAGAGTTGGGACAGTATTCCGTTATAACAGCCACGCATCTCAAATGAAAAGCCCAGGGAATCTGTGCCGTTATAAATCAGATTTCGGCCTGGTTGCTGTCTCCGCCAGCGTGTCTAAATTTTGTTGGGTGGTTCTGGAGCCTCGAGATTCAGGTAGGTTGGATTAGCGGGTCCTCCGGCGGACACAGAGGAGGAAGCCATCTCTTCAGCGCGTGGTGGCGCTTTGCGCTCCTCGCAGCAAGGGCAGGACCATCTCGCTGCTTCCTGAAGCCTTATTGTGACTGGTCACACCGGGGGTTGCTGTGCGGTCCACGGAATTACTGTAAGATCCATTCAGGATGAGAGTGCAAAAGTCAAGAGGAAGGGCTCATTTGTGATTTTAGGCTGTTGATCAAATATTTTAGAAGTTCTAAAATGGTACATGAAAAATGGTCACCTACACTGAGAAGGTGGAATAGGCTTTCTATGCAAGTACTTCCTTGATGTCTGTTTAACTTCTAAAACTATTACTTTATATACTTTGTCCCATTGCGGTTTTTAAAAGGAATCTCAGGAAGCCTGTGGAAATTTGGTCCCTATAGGGAGAGTGGTGTATCGCATTCTTTGCCCCCTTGAGAAGACCTTCCATAGGTCACTTCTACATGCCCTCTTCAGTGGGGCTCATCTGAAGGAGTATCCTGATTTAATCCAGGTTCAGAGAAGCTTTGTAAATGGTCATCGATTTTCTGCCCTCCCCTTTGGGGTCCAAGTCTACTTTGGATACATTCGTTCCCTCCATCACTCATTCCGCAAGCATTTATGGAATATTTACCATGTCCCGAGGCCTGCGCTAGGCAGTGTGAACAGAACCAATGGGCTCTCTGGTTTCACCATTAAAATGATCTGCCAAACGACCGCTGTACTAGGGCCTGTTCGTGTTTAATTACGCCCTTTTCTCTTCTGGGAATATCTAGCCCTTTTACGAAGAAAATCCCTCCACTCTTGCCTCAGGTTTGTACAGTTCATAGGCACCTTCCACTTCCAGAATTTATGTTGAGATGGCTTTCGTTCGTCTCTGATCCTCTTGTGGGTGATTAATCACTTCTGCAACTTTTCCGCTTACTCCACCATCGTTAAAACCCTAGCAGCTCATCACCTGTGGAATTTCAGTCGTTGTTGTTTTGTTTTGTTTTCCTCTTCACTGTCCCAGGGAAAGGGACAAGCCACACTAAATCAGGAGCCACTGAGATCCAGTGACCCAAGGGCTAGACGTTCCCCCACCGAGGGACACGGATTCACGGGTGGCCTACATGTGTAATTCTGAGGTGGTGTCCCTGATCACTTACCTGCAAGCTCTAATAAATTTTCCTCTTTGCAGTGATCCAAGACAAATCTATTTCCTGGGAAAGTGGCAGGCAAGAGACATACCAAATGCCCAGCACTCAGCCACGCTGTGAACGAGGTAATTATGACAAGACACATACTTTGTTTTCTGCTTACGAAGAGGACAAGTAGGCAAAGGAACCGAGAGGAGACCATGGTGCTGGGGAAGGAATCCAGAGGAACATGGGGCGGGTAGATGGGCGTTGCTTTGAATCGATTCCAAAGTGACCTGACTCTGTATGGAATTCAAAGTACTAGCAAGAGGTGGCAGAGAGACTCTGACCTGGAGGGTGGAATAAGAATCTCAGTGTAAATCATGAGTTTCCATAGGAGACTGTCAGTGAGAATCTGTGATGGGCTAAGAACTGTGGGCCCAAGTTTAGCATCAAAGAGGAGACACTTGATGACGGAAGAAAGGACTGATTTGAATGTGGGGCATGTTATTTAAGAGCAGAAATATCCAAGAAGAAAGGCAGTCATATAGAGAAAGGATAAGAAGTGGCAGAGATGTGGGGAAAGGGCTGTGGGTTCGTTAAGAGAGAGAAGAAGAAGGAGGGGAAATAAAAGAGCAAAGAAGGGTCAAAACCACAATACAAACGATATTATTATTTTAAAAAACATTTTACTTATTTATCTTTAGAGGGGAAGGGAAGGAGAGAGGGAGAGAAATATCAATGTATGGTTGCCTCTCGTGCATCCCTTGCCAGGAACTGGCCCGCAACCCAGGCATGTGCCCTGACTGGGAATCGAACCATGATCCCTTGGTTCACAGGCCTGCGCTCAGTTCACTGAGCTACACCAGCCAGGGCCAAATGATATTATTAAGAGCTCACTTCACTGAACATCCGGCAGTTGCGGACTTAGTGTTCACAGCTGCATTTAGAAGTTAGTATCACTTAGGTGCCCATTACGCAGAAAAGAAAACTAGCATCTAGAGAGACCACGTGCGGAGCTGGCCTGGGATCAGATAAGCAGGATGAACCCAGACATTCTGAACCCAGAGCCTGTGTCCCTTTTACTTTTTTAAATGGAGGTGAAATTTACATAACATAAAATTAACCATTTAAAAATGTACAGTGTTATGCAACCATAACCTTTATCTAGTTCCAAAACAGTCTGAGCCCCTCAAAAGGAAATCCCACATCCTCGAAGCCATCAATTCCTACTCCCCTCTTCCCAGAAGACACTGATAAAACTAAAAAGTGTATCTTTTAGTTTCTGTGGGTTGAGTGGGGAAATTCACAGATAGAACAGGAGTGGGGCCTGGCATATCGGCTGGGAGAGGTGCAGGGGAAGAGAGCGGGGAAGGGAAATAGATGTTAAAGACTGAGCTGGAGAGAGTCCTAGAAAGCAGAGAGACAGAAATACGGGACAGGAGAGGCCAGGGACCGGAGGCCGATGGAGTCCAGGATGCAGAAATACCTCCCAAGGTGAGAAGCAGCAATGCCCAGAGATTGGATCCTGGTAGAAAATTGAGGAGGGGAGAGAAGGAGAAGAAGGTCTAACAAGGTGGAAAGAGGCAGAGCGATTGAGGTGGGGTTCTTGACCCAGGAGCACTTCGTCACCAGGAGGAGGGGACTTTAGTCTCAGCCTCAGGGCTCAGTATGGCCACACATTTACGTTTCTCCTGGCCACTGGCTCTGGTCTCTCCTCTCCTTTGATGTCTCTTTAGTGCCCAGTAAATCCGAAGCTCCTGGAATAGAAAGGGAGAGAGAGTCGGAAGAGTTGCCCAGCCTACTGCTGAGGGGTGGACAAGGTAATAGTGACTGAACCCTACATTTTAAATAACCAGTTACCTGGCTAGGTCATGTAGATGGAGGAGGGGCTGCGTGCACACACACACACACACACACACACACACACACACACACACACATCCAGTGACTGGCAACTTTCTAAGGTGTGAAAGAGGCAAAGCAGGCTGAGGCATGTGAGAGGCTTAGGGTACAAATTTTTTTTTTAATTAAGGAGATGATTTTATTCAGGCTATTACAATAAGGAGAACATTCATTAACAAGGAGCATCTCAAAGAGAAGGAAGAGAGCCTGGGGTTTTACAGAGGCAGGTAAACAAAAGAGTCATCTTAGAGTCTTATGGGCGCCATGAGGAAGGATGGAGAAGATACTTCTTGCAGAAACTGGAAGGAGAGTGTGATCCTTTGTGGTTAGCTGGTTTGTCATTTCTGAAGCACAGAGGGGTGGGGAGACTTCTTACCCATCACTCTGAAGTTGCCTGGGGCTCCATCAAGTTCAACCTCATCAGTACCCCCTGTTGTTTAAGATGAATATTGTTTGTCACTGAACAACTCAGAGGTGAGCAGAAACCTCCCAGCAGGATGAAGCAGGGCCCAAGAAACGATCTCTCCAGGGTTCTTGCCGGTGTTGTTTCTATAAAACTAGTTGAACCACCTGTTGAGACATGGTGGCAAAGGTCAGTTGCTTAAGGGTCCTGGAGATGAGACATCTTAAAAGAAGGATGCCTAAAATAGGGAAATAATAGTACAAAAGTTGTATTAAAGTAAAGAGCCAGAAGTGGAACCTTGAGAGTAACTGACCAGTCTGGAGGACCCCAGAGGTCAGCAGTAGAAAACCGTGCTGCCCCACCTCACGAGTTCCTGGTTTTACGTTTGTCTGTTGTGGTACCAGGTCTTCGAACCTCAGTGCAATTTATCCTTATACAACCTCCCTGAGTTCCTTGAAGCTAAGATGTCTATGTTCTTGGTGATGCTATGCATAGTCTTGGCTACCTCTCATCCAAGGGCATGTGTGACCCATCCTGTTGGACTTCCTTAGTGGTCCAGCAGCAGCTTTTCCAGGGAGAATTCCAACCCTGTGCATGGTCTGCTGCAGTGCTGATTCCTTCAAGGTCAATGCCAAGTCACCAGGCTTCAGCTCACAGGGCTTCTTCAGATTCTGAGGGAAAAGCCACCTGAAAAGCAACCTTGAGCCTGATAGGGATCTTAGCAGTCAAGCTGGAGTTCTTCGTGATGCTGAGTCAGCTGAGTGGAAGACAAATTTGAAGCAATAGAGTGGAGGACTGTAGTTGGATTAAAGAAAACTGTAAGGCTGAGAACTTTGTAAGACAGGTACCAGGTCAGGTCTCCCAATGGGGCTGGTACCTGTTTCCCATTGGCTCCAGGCAGTCAGCCTAGTTCCTTCAAAGTATCAGGTCATTTCTGATTAAATGAGCATCATCCCCCAGTATGGTATTTCAGGCAAAGCCTTGGTTGTAACCAATGTAACCAATGTAACATTGTAACCAATGTTTCCAATTGCATCCTCCGCTGCCTTCATATTGGAACTCAGTCTTCCTACGGCACAAAATTTAAAGAGACCTTCACTTGCACAAACCAAAGGGTAAGTGCCTCCTTAAATATGGCAACTTGGGTCTTTTGGTTGCCTCACCCTGGCCCTGACCTGGAGGCAAGAGAGAAAAGAAAGCCGAACTCCTTAGTGGAGGAAGGTGCTCTGGGTAGAAAATGTGAGGAGATCGAGTGTAGAAAAGGAAGTTAGAGTGGGCCACTGAGTCACGAGTAATTGGAGTGGGTCTACTTTTACCTACCGGGACACGAGACCCAGACTTTTCTAGGCTGGTGGAGGGTTGGCAGTGAGATAGTTTCGTATCTTACTCATCAGAAGTTGTCATAGGAACATGCAAGTAATATGTGTGACTGTCAGACCGGCAAGTCAGAGAGACGATTGTGGGAGAACTTTAAAGGCAGGAGGCAGCCGGAAGGGGCTCTGGTGCTACGGCCAAAAGCAAAAGAAGAGACTCGCTGTGATGGAGGGACCAGGACAGCACATAGGAAGACAACGGCTGGAAGAGTGGAGGAAGGAGGTCAAGCAGAGACAGAGACAGAGGGGAGGCAGTGAGAGGGACAGCAGAGAGCAGAACAACTGACAGTTCTAACAAGGGACAGCGACAAAAATTGTACGCAGAGAGAAAGATGGGGGGAAGGAAGTGCCGAGAAAAGAGAAAGTACAGGAGGGGCACGAAGGAGCTGTGAAGACGGAGTGAGGGTGCGTGTGAAGATGGCGGAGGTCGGGGGACAGGGAGAGAGGAGACACTGAAACAGTTAGAATTGGACGGAGGGTGTCTGGACGGAAGCTGCCGGTACAGGGCGCTGCCCACTTTAACAGCGAGTTTTCAGGGTAAGGTGTCCCCATTTTTCAAAGTGACATTTGTAACCTGTTCAGATTGAACAAGCCTCTCTCCACACTGTCTCACCCATCTACGGCTTCTGTCAACATTTATAGCCAACTGGCCCCAAATACACGGGGCCGGACGAGGTCTGTCTTCTCGGCTTGTTCATCTAGGAGCCCAGAGGACATCTCCCGGGGATCTCTTTCAGGAACCTTGGATTTGATGCTTCCCAAACCGATCTCATCATCTTCTTCCCTGAAACCAGAGCCATGAAACCGTGTTTGTTCACCTCCTTCTTTGCCAGCTTCCCTGTTCAGTACTGCTGTTGTCACTACCAGTTTGCTCACGCGGGAAACGCGGGGAGCGCTCCTCCCACGCCCTCGTACCCCTCACACCCCTCAGTCACCCAGCCCTGAGACTTGCCCTTGGCAGTATTTTCAACCTGACCCTTTCTCATGGCAAATGCTGTGATGCTAATCACTTCTCTGACAACTTTCCCTTGAACTTCAGCCAACGGAGGTTATGGAAGTGTGGCCGTATTTACGCCACTGTCCTATCCAAACCCCAGTGATGTTCACAACACTTAGGATTAAGTCCATCCTCTCCCTGCAGCTTCTAATTCCTCCTATTTCTTTAGCCTCTGTTCTCACATTCCGAGTCTCGGTCGGGCTGACTGCTTTCACTTGCTTGAACCGCCTTTGCCCACGCTCTGACCTCTATTTGGGTCTATTTTCCTTCTCCTCACCCTCTCCCTAATCTGGCTTCCTCCTGGTTACAGGACACTCCCCCCAGAAAGCCATTTTCTGTTTCTTGGATGGGACTGGTCCCTCTGTCTGCGCGTCCCCAGAGCGTGTTGGGCTGGCTGGGGAACGGCGCTCACACTTCGTCATCATGACATGGTTCGTTTGTGCTGTCCCCGCTAGGCTGTGGTTTCGAGGCAGGGACCAGTCTGTCCTGTTCTTGCGGTGTCTTCTGAGCTGAACACGGTGTCTGGCATCTAGTAAGAGCCCAGCGGATGTTTATCAGGAAATGCTGTGGCTGGTGCGGCTCAGTGGGCTGGGAGTTGTCCCGCAAGGGGAAAGGCTGCTGGTTCGATTCTGGGCCAGGGCACAGGCTTGGGTTGCAGGTTTGGTCCCAGGTTGGGGCGCATATGAGAGGCAGCTGACCTATGTCTTCACCCCCTTCTTTCTCCCT
This sequence comes from Anoura caudifer, assembly GCA_004027475.1. NCBI lineage: Eukaryota > Metazoa > Chordata > Mammalia > Chiroptera > Phyllostomidae > Anoura > Anoura caudifer. Next base: position 100,479 of record PVKU01002948.1, read on the forward strand.
CTCTTCTCCTCTCTCTAAAAATAAGTAGATCAAACCTTTAGAAAGATATTTGTCAGGAAACAAAAGTGCCCATAATTCTGTGCTCTAAAGGCTGAACACATGTTTTGGCAAACATTACATTACTGATGTATGTATTTGGAAAATTTTTACAAAATGGTTCTAAAAATCTCACTCATGTATACATGTAATAAGCTACTTTTGTGGAAAGGAACATGCATTGGGAATAGGCACAAAATTCAGCGAAGATTATTATCAGTTAGTGAGTGAGAGTAGCCAGTAAAGGGAAAAGAGAAAAACCAAAAAGTAGAATTCAAGGTAAAAAGAAAAGCCCTGGGGAAATAAAGAAGGAAAGACACAGATGCAGAGATTCAGCACAAGAGCGAGCCTCGCAAGTGACTCGGGGAGAGAGGAAGGAAAGGGAGCCACGAGGCTGTGTGAGGGGACGGATGAAGATTCTTCACGAACCCTTGTTTATCCTAGGGGCAGAATGCTCCACGTACAAAACTCTAGGACAACCTTGTGCTGTGGGTCTGGTGTCTTGTCACCCCAAAGTGAACGAGGAAGGCCAGCGAGCAAGGCCAGCACGTGACCAAGCACCTGAAATAATCGGGAAGGCTGGCTAAGGGAGTCTGCCATGCGATGACGCTAAGTGTGTCACAGCAGAGGTGACTGGAGATGGCCCAGGGAGCACAGGGTGGGTTCAGGAGGGGGAGACCCCGGTGCTCCCTGCAGGGAGCTTCCAGCTCACAGGGGAAAGTGGAGGGGAAGTGGACAAATACTGTGAGACCTGAGAGGGGAGAAATACTTAGAGTGGCAGATAGCAACAGGGGACAAGGAGACAAAAGACACATCATGAAGTGCTGGAGGGAGGAAATGCAGAGATCAGGAGAACAGAGACGTAGGTGCCACAAGAAAGAGAAGCAGAGGCAGAGAAGTGGGGACGGAGACAGCTGGGAGGGGAAGAAGAGAGCGAGCAGTTAGGAAATGGAGAGCGAAACAGGCGAAGCTGGCCACTGTGGTCATCTGTCCTTATCCCAGGGTCCTGTGACTGGCTGAAGCTCCAGCCTCCTGCAGGCCACAGGATTCCACGGGGAGACCGGACCGTCTGGAGCAGGGACTTTCCCGCTCAGAAGTTCTGCAAGCTGCTGGGCCTTTCCTGGCATCCCTTTACGGGGGGTTTCCTGCTGGCTTTTGGGTTTTGTTTCTTTGTGGAGGGAGCAGCAAGGAATCTAGTGTGGAGGAAGCACCTCGGGAAGTCTGGAGCTCAGCATCAAGATACGAGCCAGGTGAAGAGGGTGAGGACAGCCAGCGTGGGATGTGTCTGGATGAAACAGGTAGAATAAAATGTTCCCCCAAATTGCTCCATCGAGTCAAGCCCTACCAGAACTATGGCAGTCACAAAACCATGTTCCAGGAAACTGCCTTGATATCTTTTTTAAGTTTGTTTTTCACATCCAAACCACAAATCACAGAGATAAACCCACTCCCTACCTGGTCGGGAAAGTCCCTTCCAGCATCCCATAATAAGTCTTGCCCAATCCCGGAATGCTTTGCTTCACTGACGTATACCTGGACATCAATGTTCCAAAAAAGGAAAAAGCCTGCTAAACTACGCCCTGACTGGTGAACCCCAGTGACCTCGTGTTCCCAAGCAACAAAAAAACCCCTAAGCCCTGCATTTGGGATTCGGAACCTGAGGCCCTGTCTCAGTGCCCTCATCCCCTGCTGAGCCTCAATAAATCTGCCTTTACTGTTATCAGTGTCCCTGTTCTAAATTCTTTTACACCAGGAGACAAGAACCCAAACTCAACAGTAACAGGGATTTAGAGTTCCTGTCTCTTGATGCGTTTTCCTTTGAGTGCACCCCCCAGCCAAGGGTCCACATAATGCTGGGAACCCACTCTTCGGAAATGTGGGAGGCAAGGCCCTGTACATGGAGCATGCGTGTTTACCTACTGACGTCAGGGTAGAGACAAGATAGCGTGCCTATAGTGGTACAACGCAAATACGTATTTGGCTTTTGCCCCTGGTCCCTGGCACAGAGCTCCCAAAACCCTTAGACTGTCCCGAGGGATAATAGTGACTTTTAAAACCCAACCATGTGGTTAGAGGATCTGACCTTTCAGCTCCACCCCTTGACATCTGGGGAGAAAAGAGAGGTAAAGGATTAAGTTCGATCACCGATGCCCAATGATTTAACCAACTGTGCTTGTGTATTGCAGCCTTGGTAAAAGCCCCTAAACAGCTGCGCTGGGGAGCCTCGGAGTTGGTGAATATGCTGACCCGCTGGAGAGGGCACCGAAGGTCTGGGCTGCGGCCCCTCCAGACCTTGTCTTCTGCACGTCTTTTCTTTGGCTGCTCCTGAGTTGTACTCTTTATCATAAAACTGTAGTTGTAAGTTGAGCACGTTCCTAAATTCTGTGAGTCTTTCCAGCAAATTATTGAACCTAAGGGAAGATGTGCCAGGAACCCCAAATTTGTCGTGTGCTGGGGAGAAAGGCAGGTAGCTTGGGGACCCCATCTGTGGCTGGGGTCTGAAGTGGGGGACTGCACCCTTGACCTGTGGGGTCTGTGATAATTCCGGGCAGTTAGGGTCAGAAGTGAATTGCTGGCTATTCAATGTTTGAACCTTTATAAATTGTGAATTGTTAATCAGATATATTGTGAAATTCCCCATGAGTGGCAGATTAGGGTCAATTAGGTTATTAAGACAATAGGCAATAAGTCAAAAGGATGACTACACATCCTGATTTGTGATGAGCTCTTAATTAGGGCCTGACTTGGTGAGGCTACATGTTAACTTAAAGATTTTTGTCTAGTAGAGATGCAAATTATTTGTTTGGTAGAAAGATAACTCCCAAGATTACAATTTTTTTGGCTTATCGGACATTAACTGGTTTTGGCTCTAATGTAGGAAACTTATTTTAGCCAGCTTGACATTCCTGGCTAACTTTGCAAACTTTCTGCGTTTTTCAATTCTGTGTTAGTGGGTCACACACATTGCAATAAATAAGGAAAAAAGAAAACAAAAGAAAGAAATGGATGTTTTATGTGGGGAGGGGGAAAGGAGAAAATGTTATTTAAGGACATAATATATAAGTCAAATAAATGGAAGCACATGATACGATTCTTTACAGAAAGACTCAGTATTTCCTATTGTACATTTCACTCCCAATTATTTAATAAGAGAACTGGACAAGGTGATTTTAAATTTTATTTAGAAAAATAAATGAGCAGGAGTAGTGACAAAAAGTGTGAAATAAGTGTGACATGATGTTTGCACAGCAGCAGGTGGCCTGGGACCCCGGGCACTTGGCCGCCTCCTGCTGGAGGCTCTGGGGACAGAAGCAAAAACAGATGGCCTATGGAATGATGGGCTCAGGCTGAGAACTGTCCTTGCTGATTTTCTGAACTGCAAAAATGTTTTTGAAATTATCCTCAAATTTGGCCTCTAGTTGAAGTCCCAGCCTGATGAATTTATGGTCCTAAAAAAGAAAAGACAAAAGCAGTAAGAGCCATGGCTATTGAGCTTAGCCTCCCAAGGTTTCAGATAACCCATATCTTCATTTTAGGCTACCCCCAAAGGTGAAGTGAGACTTTATCCAGTGAAGAATAGCTTATGTTCCCTGATAGCTTCATCATTTCTCTTTATCTTGAAGACAGAGAAACATTGTTGATGATGGCCATTCTGACCGGTGTGAAGTGGTATCTCATTGTGGTTTTAATTTGCATCTCTCTGATAGCTAGCGATATTGAGCATCTTTTCATGTGTCTCTGGATCCTCTGTATGTCCTCCTTGGAGAAGTGTCTGTTCAAGTCCCTTGCCCATTTTTTAATTGGGTTGCTTGTCTTCTTAGAGTGGAGTCATGTAAGTTCTTTATATATTTTGGAGATTAAACCCTTATCTGAGGTATCATTAGCAAATATGTTTTCCCATACAGTTGGTTCTCTTTTTATTTTAATACTGTTTTCTTTGGTTGTGCAGAAGCTTTTTATTTTGATGAGATCCCATTTGTTTATTCTTTCCTTTATGTCCCTTGCTCTGGGGGCATCATAAACAAAGCAACAAACAACATGTGCTGGAGAGGTTGTGGAGAAAAGGGGACCCTAGTGCACTGTTGATGGGATTGCAGACTGGTACAACCACTATGGAAAAGAGTATGGAATTTTCTAAGAAAACTAAAAATGGATCTGCCTTTTGACCCAGCAATTCTACTGCTAGGATTATATCCTAAGAACCCTGAAACACCAATCCAAAAGAACCTATGCACCCCAATGTTCATAGCAGCACAATTTATAATAGCCAAGTGTTGGAAGCAACCTAGGTACCCATCAGTAAATGAATGGATCAAAAAAGTATGATATATTTACACAATGGAATACTATGCAACAGAAAGAAAGAAGGAGCTCCTATTCTTTGCGACAGCATGGATGGAACTGGAAAATCTTATGCTAAGCAAAATAAGCCAGGTGGTGAAAGACAAATACCATATGATCTCACCTTTAACAGGAACCTAAACAATAAAACAAACAAACAAGCAAAATATAACCAAAGACACTGAAATAGAGAACAGGCTGACAGTGACCAGAGGAGAGAGGGGAGGGAATTTCAGGGGAAAAGGGGAAGGGTTTACAGGAACGTATAAAGGACACATGGACAAAAACTGGGGGTGGTGGTGGAAATGGGAGGGAGGTGGGGAGGGCTGGGGGTGTGGGTTGGGATGGGAGTAAAAGACAGAAAACTGTACTTGAACATCAATTAAAATAAAAAAATTAATGTAAAAAATCACACAACATACATTTTTAATGATCCCATTTTTTGTTTATAAATAAAAGTGTACATTTAAGTATTAAAAAGAGAAGACAGAGAAGCAAAACTAGTGCACATACTGCATATACTGCAGCCTAATTCTTCATCAGAAATTGACTGATCAACTTAATTTGACAAAATTTAAGTTATTTGAGTTTGGAGCACAGCACACATTATGTGCAACAATATGATAGTATAGAACCATCTACGGCAAATTCATGGTGCCTTCCCTCCCACTTCATTCTCACCCCTTGTTATTTAATCCTCATTAACTTTTTGATATGGCATTAGGGGATTTGGATGTAAAGAAATCCAAGATTTTGAAATTTGAGAAAGTTGGTGTGGTATCTCCCTTTAGTGAAGAGAAAACACTAGTTGCCTTCGAAAAGCACTCTGCTGGGGACGGGACTGGGCCTGCGGTCTGTCACTGTCTGTGGGAGATTGCTGTCTGGCAAAGAGCGGACTCTGAGGTCCTAAGGCAAGGACTTGCCATCACACACCTCTGGTTTGTTATTATTTCCCCTCTGTAGACCACAGGGCTGTTAGGACCCTTCCGGAATTTTTACTTGTGTAAGCTTGCTGCCTCATGCAAGCCTACATCGTCCCTGCTCCAAGACGATGAAAGGCAAAGTGTCTTAACTGAAAGAAAAAGGGATGCAGGGATGGCCACTTACCCTGTAAAATGCCCTGTGGTTCTGAAAGATGAGGCGCATGTCCTGCACAAACTCCTTCACTTGGCCGTATGACTTCCAGATCAGCTTTTTCCTGATTTTTTCTAACCACATGTGCTTCTGCAGGCCCTGACGTGCCTGTTTACTCTGTGGACGGAAATGCCAAAGGGCAGGCTGTTAGCATGGCTCCAAGGCTACTTCCTACAGACTCTTCACTGCTGTGAACTAGGTGTTTGTGTTCCAGTCCCCAAGCTCCTATGTTGAAATCCCAGCTCCCAATGTGATGGTGTTAGGAGGTGGGACCTTTGGGAGGTAATTAGGTCATGAGGGGGGAGTGCTCATGAGTGGGATTAGTGCCCTTTTTAAGGGGACCCCAGAGAGCTCTCTCCCTGTTTCCACCCTCTGAGGGCAGAATACAACATTGGCATTCTGCAGCAGGGGGAGGCCCTTGCCAGAATCTGACCATGCTGGTGCCCAGATTTTGGACTTCCAGCTTCCAGAACCGTGAGGAACAAATTTCTGTGGTTGAAGCCACCCACTCTGTGGTACTTGGTGACAGCAACCTAAGCCTCTAAGGGCTGACTGAGCTGACTAAGACATCCATCAACAAGGCAGTGATAATGGCAACTTACACCTACTGCATTCTCATCACAAGCTTGACCAATGCCAGTTTTGGGCTGTGTTGTGGTTACTTACATAGTATGGTTTTGAGGCAAAAAAGGGACTTTCTGGACAGGAATAGACCTTCAAGAGGAGGAATTCACATTTCTGCAAAAGATAGAGGAGATCTTAAGTGAAAAGCAGCTTGGAGAGAATGAACTCTTATGCATGTTCAGACAGAGTGCCTCTGTGGAGACAGGGAACGGGCATTTCCTTTGGGAGATGAATTTTTGGTGTTAGATCATGTGATGAAGGCACAGGGAGGGACAGCAGCTTGCCTCTGAGCTCCAGCTCCTACAAGACTATGCTTCTCCTCTCAGCTGAACAGAAGGGAGGAGGGAGGCTGCAGCTCCTCATTGCAACTCACCAACTTCTCCTCACTCAGCATCCGCCTCTCCAGGACCTCCGATTCCTGATGACATGGTTGATTTTCTGGGCAATTTTCTGGAATAGCCCTTATCTGGCAGAAGATGCAACTCCATGGGTTCCTGAGAGGCAGGACATAAAATGAGCAGAGGCAGGTTCTCTGTGAAGCAGCCACTGTTCCTTCAGCTGTAAAGTCCTCTGTTCAAGAGGACTATTGGTTGCCACCTTGTAGCCAACTTCTGTCTTGGAGGCTCCTTCACACTAGAGTCCCATTTGGGCTCAATTGCCAAAGACACCCCTCCCATAAGTAGTCTGCTGAGTTAGGTGCCATGGTGGGTAATGGACTCTCATTCGTCTCAAAACTGAGGTTTCTCGTCTGAGCCGCTGTGAGTGTAGTGACGAGCCCTGTCTGCCTCAGTGCGGTGCGGGAAATCAGCACCGAGTCTTGGGCCTCGACCAACCATCGGGTCACAGGAAAAGTCAGGGAAACAGCTCTTTCCTCTCAACTTTGTTGCGTAAGCGCTGAGCACAGGCCACAGGCACCCTCCTTTCTGGCAATGCCGTGTCTACCCCTAGAGCCTGCAGAGACGTCCTGGGAAGGAAACCTACCAGGAGAGTGTCAGATGTTCTATCTGCCACTAGAGTCCTCTCAACAGTACCAGGCTCTCAGTAACCAGGTGGATACAATGATTCACTTTAGAGATGTCATTTAGCCTCTCTCCTGGCCATCCCGGTCCTTCCTCAAGAGGCCCATTACAAATTAAGATATACAAACTGTCAGTTATAAAAACAGTTATGGGGGTGTGAAGTACAGCATAGGGAATATAGTCGATAACACTGTAATAATTATGTATGGTGTTGGGTGGGTACTAGACTTATTGGGGGCATCAACAGGTAAGTTATATAAATGTTTAATCACTATGCTGTACACCTGAAACTAATATAATGCTGCGTGTCAAGTATAATTGGAAAAATAGAAGCCTATTACAAAGTTCCCACGGTGCCAGGGTGGGGACTACTTGTGGGTTCACCCAAAGTGGATCTATCTTCCGGCTCTGCAAAGTGCCTGACTGCAGAGGCTGATGCCAGGTCACTGGGGTGGCACCACTCCCGGGAGCTGCCATGGAGCAGGTGGGTTACCTTAGATTCCTCCCATTATGGAGGGCGATGCTGTGTCCTCATGGAGACACACACGTTCCTGGTAGGCATCCTCTGCCCACGTCACCACTTACAGATGCTGTATCAATCTCCCTGTTAGCCCACGTGCCTTCACCTCTGACCAAGGAGACATTTTACAGCGAAGGAAATGTAGCAGTGGGACTCACTCTTAGAATTCATGAGTCTCATCCTGGACCCTGTCACCCAGGGTCAGCTGGGTATGGCCTTCTGAGGACTCATCACAGCCCTCACTTTGCCAAGTTCGTGATGTTCCCAGGGCAGGTGATACATGCTTTCAACCAGCAGCTAACATATGGTGTCAGGACCCCATCGAAGTGTGTGGGCTGGGGAACAGAGCTGGGCAGGTGGCAGTGACACCTCTTTCTATTACAGAAATAGAAAGAGGTGTCAAGTAGTTATTAGCTCCTTGAGGAGTTCTCGCTTCCCACAAATCTACTGCTGCCAGCATGGTGAAATAGCTCTGAAACTTAAGGACCCTGCCCCCTCCGCATTAAGACACACACCACTGGAGACAAGCTTTGCAGGCTGGGTGCGCATGCTTGGCAAGAGTGGTACCACCAGAAGGAAGGGCAAGAGGGGATCGGGTCTCACTAACCTGTCAGGATCAACATGACGGATGTGGCATTTGTCATGAAAGGACCTTGGACAAGTATCACAGCAGAACAGCTTTCCTCTTCTATGACACACCTCACATTCGTTGGAGTTTTCCGGCTAGAAGGGGACAGAATGCGGACAGCATCGGGATCAGTGAGACTCAGGAAGGTTGAGAGGTTGGGATAGTAGAACACACAGACTTTGCTTGTACCAAGGTGACATTGGTAAATTTCTCTCCACAGAATATTAAGGGTCGACACTGAGCAGAGATTTTAGAAGAAAACATTCTGGTCTGCAGTAAAGTTCAGGAGGAAGAGGTTGTACTAGATCAAGACAGTTTTCCTTATGGAGACAGAGATTCGGCCAGCAACAAAAAAGGATGAATTAAAGATAACCTGAAGAATTTATGATGCTGCTGGAAAAACCTGGCTCAGGAATAGAGTGTCTTATCTAGTTATCTAGACTGCATCATCTACAGGGACTCATCAAAGAGTGACCTACTGAGAATTTAATACGATGGAATACACTTCTGAGTTACCAGTGTACCCCACTTTTTTGGAAAGACCATGGGCACAGATGACCAGGTGAGTGTCAGGGAAGACAGAGCTCTTCAGCTCTGGGAGCCTGGGAAAGGTGCCCATGACTCAGCATGGCCTGTATGGTGTGGAGGCTCCAGTTCTGAATGGCCAGGGAGTGTGGCAACCATTGGATCCATGGGTTAGCTGCTGCTGTGTTCTGTGTAAGGAGATGGAAGAGCTCACAAAATTGATTAATGCTGGGTCCTCCACCAATCTTAATATGTGGGACTTTCAGCCAGATTCGATTTCCTTTAGTGGAGCCAAAAATTTGACCCTGTTTGCATCTAAGTATTGTGGAATGAAAAAGTACATGTTAAAATGATAGAATTTAGAGACCCAAATAAGAATCGATCAAGGAAAGACCCCTTTGGAGGGGGAGGGAAATCAGTTTTTTTTTTTTTTAAATGTGTGTGCGCGACAATCTATGTGGCCATAATGTGTAAATCTCTGCATACTAAAATTTCTATATATGGCCCTGGCTGGGTGGCTTACTTGGTTGGAGTGTCATCCTGTCAACCGAAAGGCCATGGGTTTGGTCCCTGGCCAGGGCACACATCTAGGTTGTGGGTTCAGTTCCCAGCTGGGGTGCATGTTAGAGGCAGCAGTCAATGTTTCTCTCTTATATTCCTCTCTTTCATTCCTCTCTCTTTCTCTCCCTTCCCCCCTCTCTAAAATCAGTAAGCATATCCTCAGGTAAGGATAAAAGTAATAATAAAATGAAGCTTCTGAGTATGAGGGTCATGTATCTGTGATGGAGATGGAGAAATGTCTAGAAGGATTTGGCTCCTCTTCTGGGACCACCTGAGCAGAAAGAGAGTAGTTTGAGGAGAATAGTGTGGTGGGGAAATGTTTCACCCAATGAAACGCTACCACACCTCGATGAAAATCTCCTGTCTACACCAGGCATTGGAGGAATTCTGTGACAACCTAGGTACAAAATAATGCACAGACTTGGGGACTGGCCCACCCGGAGATGGGTGGTTGAGATGCGGATGGGTGGTGAGGAAGTGGGAGGTGACAGGGAAGGCCATTCCACTTCTTACTTCTAGAAAAACCATGCTGCATTCTGTGATACTCCACTCTCTTGGATTTCTCCCCCTTACACTCTGCCTCTTTCTTCGAAGCTTCCTCACTTAGAATGTGGGAATTCCTTGGGGCTCTGTCTCACATCCCCTGCCCCTGTCACGACTCCCATGACCATGCCTACCATATTTAGACTTAGACTTTAAAACCTGTATCCCTGTCTCCTTCTGAGACCCTCAACATCCACACCCTACTTTCCATCATCCCCAGGTAGACCTTCTTCATCGAGTCCAAAATCCATCCTGTCCCCAAGCACATTCCTTGTCTTTCTGTCTGGAATCTGCTCCCTCTTCAGCTCCTCCTCTCACCAAGCACCCACCCCATTATTTGCTCAGGAGCCTGGAAGTAAACATAGATTCTGCCCTTTCCCCACCCAGACATCCACTCCATCACCAACCAGTGCTGCGGGTCCCAATTTTAAAATATCTCATCCTTAGTGCGTCTGTGAGGCCCACTGCTACAAAGATGTGGAGACCGTAATCATTATACCATCTTGTTAGCCAAAGAAAAGTGGCCTTCTACTAGAGCTTCAAATCATAACAGTCAGCATATCATCTCTGGGTCTAATGAGCATAGGCGAGTTTACCTCAATACGTAAATTCTCTTCACTTATAAATGTAATATAAAAGGAAGAGGTGCAAAAGTCACATATATGAGGAAATTCTAAGCTGCAGTATGTCTCTTGCCCGTGTTCTCCCTTCCACTAGGAAAACTTGTGGAGTGGCTTGTTAGGGACATCGTTGGGAATGACCCTTCTTCGGCCTGGCTTGCCCTGGCATAGGCCATGTGACCATTTTTCCTTTTTGTCCTGACAGATGAGACTCACAGATGCTGACCACTGTGTTAGGCTGCGGGCCAAGATTTCTGAACATTGGGTGTTGTTGGGATGCCCTGACTTCCTTCCAGTCTGGAACAAGACTGCCTCTGCTCTTACTTGCAGCCCAGGGAAAAGTGGCCACAGACAAAACACCCACTGTGATTCAAGGAACAATGACCTGAGAGGTGATGTTTTCACCATCTGGCTCTCTGTGTGGCCTATAACCCCCAGCCTCCTCATGAGTTGTTCTTCCGTGTTAGACAATGAAGTTGGCAGGGGGAGTTATAGGGGCTCCATGAAGGGCACACTTGCCCTGAGTACATTATTTTGCAGAACTCATGGAAGGGTCCACACCTTGAACTTGCCAGCTTAGCCTGGCCTGTTCTTTCTGGAAACCATTCATGAAACCATCTGATCACTGCCTGCACCGTAGAGTAGATGTTCAGGATTTTTCTTTCCTTCCCTTCTGCCTTCTTTAAAATGCCACTATCTTCTCATATTTGCCCTTTACCTGTAATCTGCAGGCCAGCCCTGCCCATTTCCACTTCAAAACTCACCTCTACTGACCCTAGTAGTCTAAAGCTCTCATAGCAATGGGGAGACAGGAAGGTTTCCTCCGAACAACAGAAAGGATGCTTCTACACTGGAGACACCCCAACCCCAGGACCATCTATCTGATGGGGGTGAGGCATCTGCTGTTCACCGCTCACCACACACAGCAACATGTTCCGACTGAGTGTGAGCACACATCAGGAAAAGGTGGCAATGACACGGATAATGGGCTGAGGGAAAGGGCCTGGATTGTTCTGGGGTTACAGGTGGGATTCAGTACTTACATATGGGTCAATAAATTCATCGCTGTGGGACTCTGGTATCGTCTACAGAAAGCAGAGAAAGATTGAACGACAATATTGAACATGAGTTTTCATTAACCAAACATTTGAACAGACTTTTTATGTAAAGGATTCATGCCCCAGCCCTCCTTTTGTTTTGCATCATCTTTTATGGGTCTGTATGTCTAACTGGAGAACCTTCCTCCCCCAATAAATTGTGTGTCAGTGTTAGTTTGGCTCAATGCAAGTTACATTCTTTGGCTCTCAGACCCAAGCTGGCTTTTGTGAAGCCGTATGGAGGGGGATTCTGGCCCTGGTCTTCCCAGATGGAGTTGGAGCTGCAATGAGAGGCTCAGACTGAGGACTCATCCCCTGCAGCCCCAGTGACACAGGGCCCAGAGTCCTGGAAGCCATGCAGATGTCCCTGTGACTCCACTGCCTTCCACATAGAATGGGTACAAGGTCCCAGGTCTGCACCTCTTCTTCTGGAAGATGAGCACCTTTCCACTGTTCCCTGAATTCCAAGAGCTGCATTGACCTTGGAAATCTGCAAAATAACTTGACCTCCTTCTAGTCTGGAACAATGACTACCCTAGCTTTTACCTCCTGCCCAGAGCAGAGAAGCCACAGACAACCCACCCAGTGGGTCCAAGGCAGAGTGACCTGAGAATGACCTGAGAAGTGGCCGCGTGACTGCCTGTCTCTCTGGGTGTTCTAGAACCCCCACCCTCCCCATGAGTTATTCTCTCAGGTTAGACAATGATGTTGAAGTAATCATATGAGGTCAGTTCTGCCTCATTATCTAGTTTAAAGGGTTGTTCTCACCTCTATCTCTAATGTTTTAGTGCTTAAAGAAGTCCTGGCCTCATACACTGTAATGTTTGAAAGCCACAACTGCAAAAACACCATGTTATAAAATCAAGCTTCATTAGAGTTGGTGAAATTAGTGAATTTAGAAACTGTAAAATATGGCCACGGAAATGGAAAATCAACAGTATGACAGATGAGACATGTGACTTGCAGCCATGCAAGTCATATGGAAATTACCTTTCTTCTTGTCCTTGGTGGGTCTGGTAGAAATCCTTTCTGAAAGAGAAAAGAGATTACAAAATGTGTCCACTTTGCACTTTTTCTACTGTTTCGAGCTTGGTGTCTCTGGCCACCTCCCAGATATGTCCCATTGTCAACAACACGCATTCAAGGTGTCTTCATGGGCAATAACTTCCCTCCCCCAATCTGTAACACGCTGCCCTCTGTTATCAAGGCTCAGCTTTAAAAACTGCTCCCTCTCTCTTGCTCTCCTTATGAAGCCTTTCCAAGTTTTCCTTTACGACCTCTTCTGTGCCCCTCACTTCCTTTCCATTTCCCCCCAGGACCTCTCTAGTTTGTGTCTTTACACCTCATACAGCTACTCCATTGGCACATACTTGGTATGTGACAGGTATCAGGTGTCAGGCCCCACCAGTGGCCTTGGGCACACAAAGGTCTCCGGACTTTTGAGGAGAGACGTGGGAGGAGCTGGCAAGCCATGGGTAAGGACAATAAAGCATACATCATGCTCTCACAGAGTATTTTGGATTCCGGAGATGAGTGAGTGTGGTAAGTTGAATAGCGGTCCCCAAAGATGTTCATGTCCTAACCCTCAGGCCTGTGAACGTTCATGTCCTAACCCTCAGGCCTGTGAATGTGAAGAGCAACTTTACAGAGGTAACTAAATTAAGGTTCTTGAAATGAGAAGATTACTCTGATTATCTGGGTGGGGCCAATGTAATCACAAGGGGCTTCAGGAAGAGGAGGTAGGAGGAGCAGAGTGTTAGGCGACATGATGGCTGATTTGTGGAAGGCACCATGGGCCAAGGGATGTGGGTGGCTTCTGGTACGTGATAAAAGCAAGAGGCACATTGTCCCTGGAATGCTCCCTGCTGACACCTTGACTTGAACCTACTGAAACTGACTTCAGACTTCTGGTCTCCAGAACTGTAAGGCAATAGGTTCGTACCGTTGGAAGCCCTAAGTTTGTGGAAAGCTGCTATGGCCGCAGTGGGAAGCAAACACAGTGAATGCGAAGGACTTCAGAGAACGCGCTGCTGGAACTTGGCCTTGCAGGTTGAGTGAAGGTGTGTCAGACAGAGAGGCTGTGGAGGTCACTTAAGGTTTCCATGGTTTCAAGTACTCCACTCTCTAATCCATATTGCATTCTCTGATCAGATCAATATCTCTAAAGCATCATTTCAACTATGTCAGTCAGTCCCTAACTCAAACCTCCCATGATCTCCCCTGTGATTAAAGAAAGGCTCATCCTCTATAGGGAACCAGTCTGCCTGGCAATGACAAATGTAGCCCAGCCCTATTGGAAAGCCCATAGGTGTGTGTTGGCACCATAGGACACCAAACCCACGGATTAGCTTTCCTGTGGGAAACCAGAGCTGCATTTATACCTAGGCTGCTTTGAGGCTTACTCTTGCTAAAACTCCCTCGCCCTGAATTGAAACAGCAAATGCTTACTTCATATCTTTAAAGTAACTTCCTGAAGTCTGTGCTAATTCTCCCAAGGACTAAAGTGTAACCTGACCAATTCCTGTTATTGTTTCCTTGCATCTGCAACATTTTTTCCCTTGTTAATCTGTAGAAAATAATCGGTAACATCTTTTCCTTTGTTATCTGTAAAAAGTAATTACCTAAAGCAAACCTGACCATAATGAATGAGAACCTTCTTTGATGTATGCTATTAGAAAGCCAATAAAAGCTTGTCCAGGCAAGGGTCGAGGCGCTCTCCCCTTGAGAGAGTGGCGGTGCCGTCCCTTTTTCTCCACAGGACTTGGTAGTCTGTGAGAATTTGTTCGTTGCATCCACAACACACAAACCCTGCAGGCCGGGGTCCACATCAGTCCTCCTTCCTCTGGCCTCAGGACCTCTATAGCTAACCCACCCTGTGTACTGAACCTCTTTACCCATAACATCTTGATAAGTTGTGGGAAGGATTCTCAAGCCATCCTTTTAATGTGAAATGCATTGTATCTACCTACAGCTCTCCTTGTCGGAACTATTCTTTTAAGACCCAGCTCAGTGCAAACTGTTCCATCAAACAGTCCTCAACCTCAAAGTCAGAAGGAACTTCTCCTCCCCTGAGACCCTGCATCTCTTCCTGCCAGTGATTCCCACCAGCAGTCCTGTAGTTAGGAATGTGCAGCCTTCCTCTTTGTTAGGGACTGGGGCTTGAACCTTACAGTCCCTGGTACTCTAGATGCATCTCAACAAATGTTGCTGAGCAAAGGGTTCTTCATGATCATTAGAATGGAGCAATGAAGGGCCATCTGGGGCGAGTGACAGAAACAGTCAGAAGGCAGAGGTTCATGTGTGGCAGAGACCGGGCTTGCTTTGTCCACGTCAGGGGGCTGGTACAAGGACTGAAAGTGGCATTTCAGAATGCCACCTATGTATACTCTCTTGCAAGAATGAATTTCAGATGGCCATCAAAAGAAATGATGTTGAAATATGATGAGTCACCTGTAATTCAGGAAACACACATACCGGCACGTTATTTTCAGATACCAGTTCTGCTATGCTACTTTAAACAGCCACTCGTGACAGAGTCAAGACCACAACTTACTGTCTACCTTCCCGGGGGTAAGAGTTCTTGCACTTGGAGGATTAAGCTGTAATAAAAGCCAGCTGAGATAATACCCGAGTGGGATGTTAGTAAGGACATCATTACGACCTGCGCAAGGGAGGTCACCATGGTTTTCCGGACACTGGTAAAGCTCGGAGTCGGTGGGTCGTGACACCACACACTTGGTTTCAGCCCCTTGTCAGAGGGTACCTGAATCAGGAACTTCAGGGGCCAGCCGCCGCAACGCACACTCAGCCTCCAGTTCTTGGATTTTTCATGGTTCCCTTCAATTTCGAATTCCTTGAGGGTGAGCTGCTTTCCATCCTTCAGCTCTATGCACTTTGCTGAGACCCCTGGGAGACCGAGCGAGACAAGCTGAGCTCCCTTCGCTGCCAGGAAGTGCCCCCAGCTGAAAACCCAGAACGTGGCCTCCCACCACCTAACGCGGTTCGGGGGCCACCCCTTTTAGGCTTGGAATCAGTAACACAGGGGAGCCGAGTCACCACTCAGGGGCCCCACAGGCACTGGAAATATGAGGGCAGAAGGGACTTCCTGCTCCGTGTGCACATTTCTTTGTGGGACGAGAAGGGCAGTAATTATGATGAACACTTACTTTTAAAAAAGCACTAAACTACTGTTTTTTGCTATGCGTAATGCACTCCCTTGTATAATGCACACCCACGATTTTGGCCCAAACTTTCAAGAAAAAAACCCCTTTCCTTTTAATTTTTAAATTTAACGAATTACTTATTTATATTTAGACAGTTGTTTTTGTATTATAAAGGAATTTTAGCATTTATTTTTGAACATATTATGGTACAAGAAATTTTATGTAACAAATAATTACAAAACACAAGAGCAGATACAAGGTAATTCAGATACTACACATGTATAATGCAGATCCTTTTCTTTCCTTCAAAAATTTGGGCAAAAATGTACACATTATACACAGCAAAATATGGTGTATTCGAAAGAGAAACAAACAAACCAAACAAATGGTTCTAAAGAAGAATGACCAGGATCCTTTCCCTCCCATTCTCTGGGACTCCCGACAGAGCCAGGCTCGGTGTCAGAGGGGGCGGATGAGGGCACCCAGGTGGCCGTGTGGCAGCTGTCTCCTCGGCCACATCTGCCTCGTCTTGTACAATGCTGAGCGTCCAGCTAATGGCAACCAGTGATTTCTCACCGTTTGGACTCACGGTTATTTTATGTGGAAAGTAGTTACAGAAACGTTACGTAGCGGGAAAAGTTAACTTACCCAGGTGCAATATAGTCGTAGGGCACACATTTATACTTGTTGGTGCCAGCCATGGCAGGTGGACATTTGTGTCCTGCTTCAATAATTATAATTTGCAAGTTATCCCACTTTTTCTCATAATAATATGGTGAGGGAAGTTTTACTATTGTTCCTATTTCATAGGAGGAAGTTTAGGATGGGCAAGAATGGCTTGGTCCAGATGAAGCAGACACTCTTGGTATAGCTGAAACTTGAAGCTAGGTCTGATTCTAAATCCTGTGCTCCTTCCAGTGAGCACAAGGTGGTACAGATGTTACAGGGAATGTTGTTGGATTTCTCAGACATGTACATTTCCCCCCCAACCCCCGCCCCCTGATACTGAAGCCCCTGCTGTTATATTGGGTGCTGGATGGGCTTCATGGGGACCTTTTCTATGGAAGAAAGGGGAGACAGCCTGGCAGGCTAATGTGTATGAATTTGAAACGTGTGGAAATGCTGTCTTTCCTCCAGCCTGTCTGGGATACGGTGCAGCCCTTGGCTGACATCCAAGAACCTGGAGTTCAGGGGAGGTCCCACCTTCCCATATGGCTTATGCTGAACACCTGCTTTTCTTTTGGGAGTCTGGAACTTTGGCAGGTGATAGGTAAAGTATACCTGTGCAGCTAACTCCTGATAAAAACTCTGGCTCCTAGGCTCGGGGCAACTTCCCTGATGGATGACATCTTACACGTGTTAGAATTTGTTGCTGGAGAATTAAGTGTGACTTGCATGACTCCACTGGGAGAGGACTCTTGGAACTGACACTTGGTTTCCTTTCCACTTTGTTAAGGGGCCTTTTAACCTTTGCTTTGTATCAATTTATTAAATCATAGCAATGAGTTTGACTATATGTTAAGTCCTGTGAATGCTCTTAGTGAATCAGTGAATCTGGGGATGGGCTTGGAGACCCCGATGCAGGTGTCTCGCCCTTGAACAATACAATGTGCACATGGGGGTAGTTTCCAGTTGAAAAGTGTGGAAGACCAGGAAACTCACCTTGCTTCATTATCTCCTTATATAAAATCCCCTCTGCCTGACCACAGGTCACCGGAAGTTTAGGAGGTCGAAAATCCATATTTGTATCTCTGGGAATTCTTGGAACTGTAAGGAAGCATTATTATTATTTTTCCATTCCATCTTCTACAACTGTGTCCTCTTTCTCCTCACCCATCATGAGATCCTTCTTTTATAGACTGAAATCTATTGGAGGGAGTTCCCCATGAACTAGGTCTTTCCTTGACAGCTGGGCAGACACATAAAGATAATGTCATCCTCTATTCCTGTTCTCTGAAATCCTGCATAAAAGCCTCGTGTGGAAGGGCCTGAGTTCCCAAGCTTATTGGCCACAACTACCTGCCGCACAATGATTTTTCTCCTGTTTTTGAGGAAGATGTCTAGTCAGTCACATCATTGATTTGAAGTTAAGTGGATGGAGAAACCCCCCTCAGCTTTTAGTTTTGTCTCCTTAGCGGAGGCGCCCACTGGGAGAACAGAGAGCAGGATGACAGTGGGGCACCTCGTGTTGTCAGTGGAAATCAGCCTCTTGCACAGGATTGTGGGGAAAGCATTCCAAGGACCTGCCCATGGGAGACTGTGGCGTGGCAAGACGGTTTGTTCATGTGGGAGGCTGCCCCTGGGTCCCCTCTTTGTTCATCCTGTCATGGAAAACATCCTATTTTGCCTTCAATAAGGCCAAAACAAAAGCCAAGGCCCGGAGTTGCTGTTTCATACTAAAGCTTAGTCCTTTGGGAGCCCACACAGCCTGCTGTAGGCCTGAGTAGCTGCTAGAACCACATGGCTGTGTGCTCCTAGGCGAGAGACAGAGCAGGCAAATGTGTGGACGAGTGAAGGGGGCTGTGTATGTGAGAGAGAGGGAAAGATGGAGAGGGAGTTTGTTTTGTTCCCCTGGGATTATATTAGCCTTGGTTTGGGACTAACTAGGTGCTTTTTAAAAATAACCAATCAACTTCTCAAGCTTTCATGGACTTTTTGATGGGTCCACCCCCTAGTTAGACCAACAAGCCTCTGTGGTCAAGCATCTCTCCCTGCACCCTCTTCAATCTGGTACCATAGGGGGGAGGGAGGAAGGAGTGTTAAACCCCTAGGGTGAGCAACGCTGTAACCCCTGGGGTGTGAAGGTGTAGCTTCCTGCTGAAGCAAGCAGGCTCATGCCCCCCAGTTTATTTAATTCAATGCTCCCTTTGCTTTCTTTCTTATGAATAACGAATTAACGGGCCATGGCGACACTAGCAAGAGCAGTGTCTGCGTTCCCTCCTTGCTCTCTGCCTTGTTTCACTTCTCTTTCATGCGAACTTTGTGGCTTTCACTCTGTGACACCCAGGACAGGGTGCTCTAGAAGACACTGCAAGTTGCTCAGGAAGAGGGCCTCTGTACATCCTTTGGGCGGGGCACTAGGCTCTGATTCTGCAGTTGTGGAAAGTCTTAACACCAACTTCAGTAACAGCAGCACCTGCTCCTGTCCTCCTGGCTAACACTCAGGGACCCATGGAGATGCCTGCTAGGGCTCCTGTCCAGCATGGGCAGGACAGGCTGTCCCTGGCCCTCTCAGAGTCAGTTCTATCAGAGCTGGGGCTGGCCCAGGAGGCCACTCACCCATTTACAGAGGAGGAAGTTAAGGCAAAAGAAGAAAGGACCAGCAAAAATCACATAATCCAAGGAATGTTAGGATTCAGGACGCAAGTCTTGTATTACCATCCAGGGTCTCCGTTGGTGGGCAACTGGTGTGTCACTATGTGGTCAGGAGCTAAACAGCACATGAGTCACACCCTTTTATCAGTGCAGTGAAGGGAGCCTTATTGTCCCTCACAGATCAATTGATCAACATCAATAAAGTGGTGTTATCAGCATCCTGTCATGTTGTTGGCATTGACCAAGGCTGATGACCACCCTAAGGTTTGTTACTGGCTCTGTAAGCTAATTCAGAAATTGATTGGTCGCTTAGAAAAAAGAGTATAAAATTAAAACTTAGATGCCTAATTAATAAAAGTGTATTAATCCTTCTTTTTTACCTCTTTTTCTGCATCTTTTTAAAGGTCCAGTGTTTACTGTTTTTATCCCTGAGGGGAAAAAAGAAAATAACATAAATGTCTCTTGTTTATGAAATTGCATTTCAAATAGTAGTGTTGTGGAAAAACACCATTCAAGTAAAAACTCTTCAGGAGCCTGTCTAGTACTTCAATAAAACTACTGAATGCCTAGATCAGGATTTAGAAGCTGTTTTCTGTAAGAGGCCAGATGGTAACTATATTTAAGGCCTATAATTACTCATTGCGGCTGCTGTATTATGAAATCCTTCATAGGTAATGCATTAATAAAAAGAGGTGGCTGTGGATGTGTTCCAATAAAACTTTATAAAACAAGGGGCTGGATTTACTCCATGGGCCAGAATTTGCTGAACCCAGGCCTAGACTTAGTTACAAGGATGTTACTTAACTGAGATTCATTCTAAATTTCTTTTACGAATATCTCCAAATTATTCCAGATAAATTTGTTTTATGTACTATGTTTTAGGTGTTTCCCAAGCAACAAGCTGAGAAGAATGAGGAAGCTGGACACCTGTTGAGAGCTCGCTTTGTGCTGGAACCATTCCTGGACCTTAGTTGTATTAACTCACTTCGTTGTTAGAACAAATGCTTCAAATAAGAACTCACACTACCTTCACTCAGCAGGTGAGGAAATAAATGTGTGGAGATAGATACTCAAATTAAATAAGGTGCTGGAGATTTCCTTTGATAGACAGAGATACAAGGCTGTAATATAAGGTCTCAAGGGTAGATCTCATGGTGAACTGCACCAGTGAGAGAGCTGCCACAAACCTAATCTTGCAAGTAGATTTTTATACTAATGATGGGGGGGAAATGAGAAAAGACTTAAAAACTAACCCAATTAAAGGGAACATATAGAAATTGATGCCAAGTTCTAAAGGTTGTAGGGACAAAGATAACAAAATATCTCAGAAGATTGGAGTGCACCCCTGACTGAGTCTGTTCATCACCAGCTATTTCTGGCAAACACACATTCTCTTCCTCTTGGTTTCTCTCTGTTTAAATCCTTCTGGGTCTAGTGGGCGAGCGAGGCTCATTTTCCACTAAAACCTTCAGGTTTACAGACAACTTCGGGGTAAACAAACAGATGCTCAATGTTCTCCAGCCAGTTTTCAGTATGAAAAAATTTGAGTGGAACACTGAATCCTATGTGTCAAGGTGCTGAGGAGCTTTGCTTTGCAATGGTTCTTTTTGTGTTAGCATGTTCCAGCACCTTGTTATCTTACATCTAGGAAGTAAGATGTCTGGACAAAGTAAGGTTTAACTTTTCTTGGGACCACCGTCTTAATAACGCTAAACCCCATATTAACCCTTACAAATAATAATGTAGCCAGAAAAATTAAAATCACTGTAAAATAATTTTCTTAATAGTTAGGTCTACTCATTATGGGTGAAAAAGTATATCAGGTTGCCTCAGAGTATCAGCTGAAGCCTCAATACCCAAGAACAGTACAATAGGAGCCTAGTACACCTATACCTTAAAGAAAGAGGCAAGTCTAGCTGTGCTACAGAGAACATGGTAGGGGACAGTGAGGCTGGTTCTGCCAGCATAAGCTTTCCCTACCACCAGGCCTAGAGAGGAAGCTACATTTCCTTGGAGAGAATTGTCAGACACCTCTCTTTAATCCAAGAGAGAAGGTGTTAAAAGACCTACACATAAGATGGACTTCTGTCCTTGGGGATGTCAAGGCAGGAGAGATTGTTAGGTTCATGTCTAAGAAATGTAAAGGTGAAGGTCATGACTAGAGCACACTGCAGTGGGGGAAAGGCTGAGCTGGGGGTCAGCCAGGGAATCAATAAAGAAGCATGATTTCCATGGCTTGGTTGGGGCCCTGTGGATGGGACCTGGACCCGGTGTTCTTGAGAAATACTCTGGCCAAGAGAACCCCCTGGAGTGATGAGGTAACTGCAGCAAAGTGCAGACCTTTCAGAAGGTCCATCCAATGTCCTAATTCCCAAGCAATTGGCCACCATTTGACTACTGAGAGATGGTAATGTATATTGAGTCTACTACACTAGGAGAAAATTTCTAGCTAAATTTCCTCTCCTTCCTCCTCCCCTGCCAGTTTTGTGGCCAGAAAAAGAGTTTTGGGACTTTGGCCAAGATGGAGATGTAGGTGGACACACTGTGCCTCCTCTCACAACCAAAATTAAGGACAACAAAAATTTAGAAACAAACAAAAAAACCCCAACCAGAACAGATAGAAAATTGAATTGTACGGAAGTCCAACAATGATTCACCCAGACCAGTAAGAGGGGAGGATTTGGCGGCTGGCAGAGAGGGATCACGACAGGAAAAAGCAGTGGCTAGTGGTCCCGGATGCGCAGGCAGCACTTGGCACACCCCAGGCGTGCAGGCAGCAGTTAGCAGACCCTGGGCACCAGGAGGCAAAGAGCAGACCCAGCGAGGCACACCAGGCAGCTGACCACAGTCACATGTTCACACGCAGATAAAACAGGCAAAAATAGGCAGTGAGACAGACTGCGCAACCCAGGGCCTCAGTGCTAGGAAATAAAGCCTAAAAGCACCAACTGAAAACACTTGTGGGGGCTGAGGAGCCAGGATAGACTCCCAGCCTCACAGAGGGGGCTGAAATCCAAGAGAGCGGAGCAAGCGCTGTTGTTCCTTCTCGGACCCCGCCCCCACATATAGCGTCACAACCCTGCGACTGGGTTGCCCAGCCCTGGTGAACACCTAAGGCTGTGCCCCTCATATGTAACAGGTGTGACCAGACCAAAAAATAAAAGAAAAAAAATGGCCCAAATGAAAGAACAACTCAAACTGCCAGAGCCAATACTTTTAAGCGACCAAGAGATAGCTTAAACTATCAGATGCATAGTTCAAAGCACTGGTGATCAGGATGCTCACAGAATTGGTTGGTTTTGGTCGCAAATTAGATGAAAAAATGAAGGCTACACTAAGTGAAATGAAGGAAAATGCACAGGGAACCTATAGTGATGGGAAGAAAACTGGGACTCAGTTCAACAATGTGGACCAGAAGGAAGAAAGAAACAACCAAACAGAAAAGAATGAAGAAATAAGAATTCAAAAAAATGAGGAGAGGCTTAGGAACCTCCAGGACATCTTTAAACATCCCAACATCCGAATTATAGGGGTACCAGAAGGGGAAGAGGAAGAGCAACAAGTGGAAAACTTATTTGAATAAATAATAAAGGAGAACTTCCCCAATCTGGCAAAGGAAATAGACGTCCAGGAAGTCCAGGAAGCTCAGGGAGTCCCAAAAAATGTGGACCCAAGGAGGAACACACCAAGGCACATCATCATTACATTACCCAAGATTAAAATGAAGGAGAGAATTCTAGAAGCAGTTAGAGATAAGGGGACAGTCACTTACAAAGGAGTTCCCATCAGACTGTCAGCTGATTTCTCAAAAGAGACCTTAGAGGCAAGAAGGGGTGGGAAAGAAGTATTCCAAGTCATGAAAGTCAAGGACCTACATCCAAGATTGCTCTATCCAGTGATGCTGTCATTTAGAATGGAAGGGAAGATAAAGTGCTTTTTAGATAAGGTCAAGTTAAAAGAGTTCATCATCACCAAGCCCTTACTGTGTGAAATGTTAGAGGAACTTATCTAAGAAAAAGAAGATAAAAAATACGAACAGTAAAAAGTCAGCAAACTCACAGGTATTAACAACCAGACCTAAAACAAAAGCAAACTAAGCAAACAAGTAGAACAGGAGCAGAAACACAGAAATGGAGATCACATGGAGGGTTAGCAATAGGGGAGTGGGAGGAGGAGAGAGGGGGACAAGGTACATAGAACAAGTAGCATAGATGGTAGGTAGAAAATAGACAGGGGGAGGGCAAGAATAGTGTGGGAAATGTAGAAGCTAAAGAACTTATGACACATGGACATGAACTAAAGTGAGGGAATGTGGGTGGGAGGGGGTGTGCAGGGTGGAGGGGAATGAAGGGGAGAAAATGGGACAACTGTAATAGCATAATCAATAAGATATGTTTTGAAAAAGAGTTTTGGACTGTAATTTGTCTATAATTTGACAACTCTATCTGTAGATTTGAGACGGGGACTGGCTGAGTGGGAAGCAGGATCACGATGGGGAAGCCTAACAGAAGATTGTGTCTGCTTTACCTGCTTCCCTCACTTCTCCTTCATATTAGCCTTCTTCTGGCTGAAAGGGAAGCTAATTGGGGTTCTAGAGTTGTCTCCATATTGCACAAGGAGGAGGCTTTGCATCTTAGATTCTATACATGGAGGGGGTAGAGTGTGGCAAAGGACCGAGAATCCGACTCCATAGAAACAGATGCAAAAGTTTAAATGTGAACTTCAGTATGAGGAGCTGCTATTCCTGCCCCTCCAACCAGCACTCAAGTTGAGGGGAATCCCTTAAAGACACTTCTTCAGTTCCCTGCTCACCATACAGCAGAGAGAACTGTCCACAGTGCAGTGGGAGATCCACAGGGCATTGAAGCTGTATATAAGGCTGGGACAGGCCTTGGAGGTCAGTCAGTCTTTTTATTATTACTTATTACCTCATTTTATTTTACTTTACAGATGAATAAGAAGAGGTGAAGCATGCAATCACCTCAAGGTGGTGGGACATGAAGAAAGACAGCTGTATGACTTGTGAGTTACACAGTGGTTTATGGTTACTACAGTTGGCCTTTGACCAGCTTGGGGGTTAGGAGTGCAGATGCCCACCCACCCAGTTGAAAATCTGGGTGTAACTTTTGACTCTACAGTCAGCCTTCACATATGCAGACGCAACCAGCTTTGAATAGAAAATAGTATTTTCCATCTGCAATTGGGAATCTGTGGTTGGGAAAGCAAAAATAGTTTTCAATCTGTATTTGGTTGACTCTCCAGATGTGAAACCTAAAAAAACCTTACTATAAATAGACAGGTGCAATTCAAACCTGTGTTGTTCAAGGATCAGTTGTGTTTCCAGCCTGAAAGTTATCAGGTCGTCAGAGGCAGCCCTGCTGTGGCCCCTGAGACCCGGGTCTTGGTTGTAGATTCATCACCAACGTACTTGTTGGCAGTGTTATCGTTCTTCAATCCCTGATGCATTTTGGAATTGACTAAATCTGACATATTTCTCAATAGTTAGTGCAGTTACATAAAGTGATTAAGGAAATAGGTTTGTTACTAAAAGCAAAGAGTAAAGTATGAGAATTTAGCTCTTCAGTTATTGAAATGTATCCATCTTTAAAAACTTTACCTTTTGGTTTGCTTCTTATCCTTGAAACTCTGTAATTCAGAGCTTGGATTCTATGTGTGCTTCTGTTTTTCACTGAAAAAAAATACAAAAAAAAAAACCCAATTGCTGTGAAAAGTTGCATTGTATATAATATTGCTTCAAAAATTCCATTTCAATATAACTTTTTAAGAGGTTAATGCAGAAAGAAAGAAAAATAACCTATGGTCTTATACTTATCAAACCTTAGATGTTTAATGTGGTTTCATCTTAGATTTTATTTTCTTTACCCTCACATTAATCTTCATTCATTTATAACCATGTTCATTAAAAAATAATTTAAGACACAGTTTCATTTGTATCTGAAGGAATGCTGAGAAGAATAATGAGAATTACTAGTTAAGTGTTTATTATGTTCCAGACATGAACACAAGATCCTTACATCTACTAATATAATTAGGAGATAGAAACTTTTACTATCCCCATTACCAATGAAGAAATGGAAGCATCCAGAAATTAAAATAATTAAGTGTAGCAGTGTAGATTCTCTGTGGTTGAAAGGCAGAAGTCAAAGGCAGCAATGTAAGAATTTGGGTTGTCTAGAGAGTCCTGATGATGAGCTACCTAGATGAAGTACTGACCATTACCTTAGCCTGGAATGAAGGATTTTGGGCTGAAAGTACAGTGAAAGTGACAACAAGGATTTGGTCAAAAAATTAGGATATAAGAAACTAATCAATTGAATACTACCCAAGGAGAATTTGTTCAAAAAAGTTTAAAGTGTTAAGAAAATGTGCAAATAAAGGAAATACTCCTCAGTTGAAAAAAGTATTTAAAATCATAGAAAGCCTTAGAGTTAGAGATATCAAAAAAGAGTTGATTGAAACCCTCTCTCAGGTGAGCAGGCTCCCACGCTGAGTAGGTGATGAAGTGGGGTGGAAAGACGGCAAGGCATGTGCAGGCAGATCACCTGAGTGCCGTGTTCATGAAGGGCCATGAAGGCAGGACCATGAAGTGCGCTCGCTCTATCTATCTATCTATCTATCTATCTATCTATCTATCTATCTCTCCCTCTCTCCCTCCAGTTCTATGGTGGGGCTACTATTTGGGTTTGTTCAGCAGCAGACATCTTAGACAAACACATTCTCTTTGTGTCCCTCTGTGTCTTTCTCTGGTACTATTGGGTTCACCTTTCATCAAACCTGTTGAGGCCATATAAATTAAAGGTATAAAAGTAAACTAGCTCAGCTTACCAGAGATCTCTTTCTTGGAAAATTGGGGGCTTAAGACCTACTGCTAATATACAGCCACTGGGCTTTTATTTAAAATTGTTCTGTGTTGCTCCCCAGTTGTTCCTTCTGGTTTATCTGCACACAAATGTGGGACCACCTGCTCCCCCAGTTGCTGCCTTGCCTGGTCTGCCATTCGCCACCTCACCCAACCCCTGTCCTCCAGTTGCTGCCTTGCCTCAAGTCCTCTCCCTCCCAGCTGCCCGTCTCTGCCCCTCCTACCAGTCTGGATGAATATTTCTTCTTTAAATCCTCAGTTGTCAGACTTCCATACAGTTTGATTTCCTGGGAGTTCTGGGTATTTTTGTTTTTAAATTTGTTGTTGTCCTTCTTTTGGTTGTGCAAGGAGGCACAGTGTATCTACCTAAAACTCCATCTTGGCTGGAAGTCAGCTCAGGCTTTTTAATGTTGAATGAAAATATATCACTGCTGCTGAAAGGGACCAGCACTGCTCTGGGGCTTATCTAAGATCAGTCTGGGACAGGAAAAGGTTATTTGAGAGAGTATATTTCAAAAGGAAGCAGGAGAAAAAGCAAATGTGATGTCTGCTTAGACTACCAAGTCCAACTATTTTAATAAAGCAGTAAGAAAAAGAGGTTTCACAAAAGCTCAGAGGAGAAAAATCTTAGTCCTGGGTAAGTATAACTGGGGAAATAATCCAGATGCTAAAGATAAGCATAGAGGTAAAGTGATAGAGATACTAGGAATTTATGTATATATATGTGTTATATTTAAATGTTTATATTCATACTATTTACACAAATACATTTATATATTTAATATACAGGATCTGGCAGAAGTAAGGCCTGCTTGAGTGTGGTTGGTAGGGTAATAATACGGGTGTAATAACTTATAGTTTTAATTTGAATATTTCATCTAAAATGTCATATGGTGTCATTGAGTGTGGTATTGTTATGTTACAGAATTACATGGTTATGGCTTTGTAATAAAAGATTTTGCAATAAAAAGGGGGTGTTATTTGTGCTGGACCCTGTAGAATATATTATACATGTAAAACAAAGTGACAGAAATACTCAGAGGAAATGAAAAGGAAACAAAATCTATGCAAATGTGCTTTAACTCCAGAGGAAAAAATCCTGCCACAGTGCCAGGTAAATTCAGTAGCATTATTTTATACGATAAGATGCTAGGGAATGAATAAAAGAAATAAAGCATACAAAAGACACACAAGTAGAACTGGAGAGGGAAGGGAAAAAGAAGATAAGCAAAGAAGAGGAAGAAAAGGTGGAATTCACTATTCCTCCTTTTGAATGAAAAAGAATGAAAAATTGCGGAACCCGATTCTGAGAATGGAGAGTCATTCATGATTTTTACCCTTTGCTGCACCCAGTGTGCTTTATGCCCTGGTTAAGTATGGCTTAAAAAATTGCATTGCCCAGGCTTAGATCTGATGTGATACCAGGACTCTGTCTTCTGTTTAATTGATTCAAGTTCTTTCTGCCTGTTTCTCCTTGTTCAGTCAAGGGCCGCGTTCATTAGTTACAGCAAACCTTCCTAATGCTGTTTCCTGCTTCCTAATCTCCCGCATAGGGCTGTCTTGTCTCGGGCCACATACCTCCGGGCTGTATTCAGGTTCCAGCTCCTTTTCTTGCCAAAGGGTCTCAGGTTGACAAGAAGGCCAATGGGGAGTTTGAATTTTCCTTCTTATTTGAGGAAATCAGTGACTTTGAATGAAAACATGGAGGATAAGCAGGCAGACAGCTATTTGTTACCCATAATTGTTCTTTCTTCCATAGGAATAGAGTTGCAGATAGACTCGTGGCTGCCTGACTAGAGATTGTATTTCTCAGCCTCACTTACAACTAGCTCTGGCTGTGTGACTGAGTTTGGCTAATGGGATATGAGCAGAAGACTCTGGGCCTTTCCATGAAAAGAAGTAGATGGGTGATTTCCCTTCCAATTTCTCCTCTGCCCACTGGTGGGGAGACAATGGCAGCCAGGTCAGCTTTCTTGGACTCAGAGAGGGAAACCATATGTTGAGAAAGGCAGGGTCTTCCTACCACTTCTGGACTGTTAGATGAAAGGGAAACAAATGATGTGATTTAAGCCACAGTATTTTAGGTTCTCTTTGTTACAACGATTTGGCCTGTACTCTAAGTAATTCATTAGTTATGAAACCCACAGAAGATTTTGGGGCTGTGGCAAAGAGAGGGCCCAGCAGAAAGACCAGGTCTGCAGTAAGCTCACAAGTGTGAATCCCCACATTTATTCTTACCTTTTTGAAAACTATTAATTTTATCTATGTGTCTTCTCTTTTCTCCTTTAAAGAGAAAAGAAAATAATCATTTAGGATTATAAACAGAGATTTACAAACTTTATATATTGGTAAACTTCAAGTATTTTATTTTTGTCTTCATTCAACTTTTCATGGGGCTAAATTCCCAGCTACCGACACCTGCTCTTGGTTGTCACCACACTGAAAACAACGATAGCAACAAAAACAACCTACCTTTACACAGTACCAGTCATTGACAGTGTGCCTTTATTAGTACATATTCACATGAGGCTTTCTCATTCACAATAAGGAAAATGTAAAGGGCAGCTGAAGTCAGGCAGAAGCTGGCAGCAAATGAGAAGAAGTGTCAGGGAGATCAAGGAACAACAGATCTCAGACACCTGTGATTCACAGGCTTGCTTTGAATGCTGGCAGAAGTTGGTTCATGAGGTTTAAGGAAAGAAGCCGGACTTCTGGCCAAGATGGAGGCATAGGTGGACACACTGTGCCTCCTCTCACAACCAGAATTAAGGACAACAAAGATTTAGAAACAAGAAAACAACCAGAACTCAGAAAATTGAACTGTTAGGAAGTCCAACAACTATTCATCCAGACTGGTAAGAGGGGCGGAGTCGTGGCAGGAAAGAGTGGAGGTTCAGACTGGGCATGCAGGCAATAGTGGCTGGCAGACCCTGGGCATGGGGTGGCAGCTGTGCAGACCCAGTGAGGCTGCTCAGGGTGGCAGGCTGACCAGGGGGTCCCACATTCACGCGCGGATAATCCAGGCAGAGGGGAAGCAGAAGAGGGGACTGGAATCCGGGAGTGAGCAGAGCAAGCGCCATTGTTTCCTCTCGGACCCTACCCCCACATACAGCATCACTACCCAGCGACTGGGCTGCCCTGCCCTGGGGAACATCTAAGGCTCCACCCCTCACTACGTAACATCTGTGACTAGACCAAAAAAAAACCCCAGAAACAAAAATGGCTCAAACCGGAGAACAAATCAAAGCCCCAGAGCCAATTTATCTAAGTGATGAAGAGATAGCCAACCTATCAGATGCACAATGCAAAGCCTTGGTGATTAGGATGCTCACAGAATTGGTTAATTTTGGTCACAAATTAGATGGACAAATGAAGGCTACAATAAGTGAAATGAAGAAAAACGCATGGGGAACCAACGGAGATGGGAGGAAAACTGGGACTCAAATCAATGGAGTGGACCAGAAGGAAGAAAGAAACAACCAAACAGAAAAGAAGGAGGAAACAAGAATTCAAAAAAATGAGGAGAGGCTTAGGAACCTCCAGGACATCTTTAAACATCCCAACATCTGAATTAGAGGGGTACCAGAAGGGGAAGAGGAAGAGCAACAAGTGGAAAACTTATTTGAACAAATAATAAAGAACTTCCCCAATCTGGCAAAGGAAGTAGACTTCCAGGAAGTCCTGGAAGCTCAGAGAGTCCCAAAGAAGTTGGACCCGAGGAGGAACACACCAAGACACATTATAATTACATTAGCCAAGATTAAAATGAAGGAGAGAATTCTAGAAGCAGCAAGGGATAAGGGCACAGTCACATACAAAGGAGTTCCCATCAGACTGTCAGCTGATTTCTCAAAAGAGACCTTCCAGGCAAGAAGGGGCTGGAAAGAGGTATTTCAAGTTATGAAAGTCAAAGACCTACATCCAAGATTGCTCTATCCAGCAAAGCTCTCATTTAGAATGGAAGGGAAGATAAAGTGCTTCTTAGATAAGGTCAAGTTCAAGGAGTTCATCATCACCAAGCCCTTATTATATGAAATGTTAAAGGGACTTATCTAAGAAAAAGAAGATAAAAAATATGAACAGTAAAAAGACAGCAAGCTCACAGGTATTAGCAACCACACCTAAAACAAAAGCCAACTAAGCAAACCACTACAACAGGAGCAGAAACACAGAAATGGAGATCACATGGAGGGTTCACAATAGGGGAGTGGGAGGAGGAGAGAGGGGGACAAGGTACATAGAACAAGTAGCACTGACGGTGGGTAGAAAATAGACAGGGGGAGGGCAAGAATAGTGTGGGAAATGTAGAAGCTAAAGAACTTATGACCCATGGACATGAACTAAAGGGGGGAATGTGGGTGGGAGGGGGTGTGCAGGGTGGAGGGGAATGAAGGGAGAAAATGGGACAACTGTAATAGCATAATCAATAAAATATAATTAAAAAAAGAGAAAGAAGCCATCTCCATAACATCAAAGTGCAAGGTGAAGCTGCAAGTGCGGATTCAGAAGCTGCAGGAAGTTATCTGAAGATCTAGCTATGATAATTAATGAAGGTGGCTACACTAAACAACAGATTTTCAAGGTAGGAAAAAACAGCTCTATACTGACAGAAGATTCCACATAGGGCTAGAGAAGAGAAGTCAGTGCAGACTTTGCAGAAGGGGTGTCCAACCTTTTGGCTTCTCTGGGCCACAATGGAAGAAGATGTTGTCTTGGGCCACACATTAAATCCATTGCAACATGTAATCATAAAAATAATCTCATAATGTTTTAAGTAAAGTTATGATTTTGTGTTGGGCCACCTTCATAGCCATCCAGGGCTGCATGAGGTTCGTGGGCTGCAGGTTGGACACCTCTGTGGCTTCAAAGGATAGGTTGACTCTCCTGTGAGAGACTAATGCAGCTGTGACTTTAGGCTGAAGCCAGTGCTCATTTACCACTCCGAAAATGCAGTGCCCTTAAGAATTATGCTAAATCTACTCAGCCTGTGCTCTATAGATGCAACCACATAGCCTGGGTGACAGCACATCTGTTTGCAACACAGTTTACTGAATATTTAAAGCCCACTGTTGAGGTCTACTGCTCAGAAAAAAGATTCCATTTAAAACATTACTGCCCATTGACAATGCACTAATCACCCAAGAATTTGGATGAAGATATACAATGATATTAATGTTGCTTTCATGCCTGTTAAGGCAATATCCATTTTGCAGTCCATGGGTCAAGGAGTAATTTTGACTTTCAAGTTTTACTATTTAAGAAAAACATTTCATAAGAACATAGCTGTCATGGATAGCTGTTCTTCTGATGTATCTGAGAAAAGTAAATGGAAAATCTTCTGGAAAGGATTCAACATTATAGATGCCATTAAGAACATTCTTGATTCATAGGAAGAGGTTAAAATACCAACATTCACTAGAATTTGGAAGAAATTGACTCCAACTGTCCTGGATGACTTTGAGGGTTCAAGAGTTTAGTGAAGAAAGTAACTGCAGATGTGGTGGAAATAGCAAGAGAACTAGAAATGGAATTGGAGCCTGAAGATGTGACTGAATTGCTGCAATCTCATGATAAACCTTTAACAAATGAGGAGCTGTTTCTTTTGGATGAGCAAAGAAAGTGGTTTCTTGAGATAGAATCTACACATGGCAAAGAAGCTGTGAGGACTGTTGAATTACAGCAAAAGGTTTAGAATATTACATAAAATTAGTCGATAAGACAGTGGCAAGTATTGAGAGCATTGAATCCAATTTTGAAAGAAATTCTACTGTGGGTAAAATGGTATCAAACAACATCACATTCCCCAGAGAAATCATTTGTAAAAGGAAGTCACAATAAATGCAGCAATTTTTTTTGTTGTTTTATTTTAAAAAATTGCTGCGGTCACCCTAATCTTCAGCAACCACCACCCTTATCAGTCAGAGGCCACCAACACTGAGCCAAGACCTTCTGCCAGCAAAAAGATTATGACTCCCTGAAGGCTCAGATAATGGTTAGCAATTTTAGCAAAGAAATATTCTTTAATTAGGATATGCACATTTTTTTAGATAATGCTATTGCACACTTTAAATAGACTACACTATAGTCTAAACATCTTTTATATGCATTGGGAAACAAAAAAATTAGTGTAACTCATTTTATTGCAATTTTGCTTCATTACAGTGGTCTGGAACCAAATTTGCAATATTTCTGATGTATGCTTGTAGTACATTTTTTCTTAATTAATTTAGCAAACACTATTTCTTGCCATGTGTCCACTGAAGTCTCTGTTTAGTTAGTCAGCTAATGATTGGAAAGAAATTTCCTTAAATACCTAGAACTAATAGCTCTCCTAGCCTTTGCCAGTGGGGCTCTGTGCAAGTGTTGGTGCATGCCTTCAACGCACAGTGAGGCAGTTTACAACTCCACCTTATCTCTCACTTCCTGCTTGCACAGAGCCTCAAGGCTGGCCAAGGGTGAGAGCTCAGGGCTTTCTTAGGTCTTTCCTGAGTGTGCATAGATCTGCGTATGTACACTTTCCTAGAAATGTGTGTGGTCAGGAGTACATTGGAGTTTTATATATAGATGTATATCTTCAATATATTGCATGCAATATACATTTACATGTATATGGTTTTATTTATATAAAAATATTTCCCACAATATATTTATGTGGGATTTATAATTATATTTATTATGTGTTATAAATAAATAGATACATAAATATATTTATAGATGTGATTTAACAGTGTTGAGCTGAGAAATTTTGTAAGAAGATAAGTTTTGTAAAATATGGAGTTGTGTCTATTTGTAACCATCACCAATTTGTTCTGCTCTCTGTTAATATAAAAATTTGTCCATGGCAAAGTTATTTGAAGGGGTCTTGTAATGCTCCCTCAAATTAGAAATTATTGCTACTTCTCATGAAACCAATGTCTTACAACAGTTAATTCTGATTGGTTGTCTTGCTAATTTTTGGGACTGGTCATACTATTTTAAGTGATGCCTGGATCCCTAAACTATATACATGCTTGTGAGATTTCATATTAAATCAGAAAAAGATCTTTGGCATTCTGATTTCCTCATATAAGTAGGCAATAAAATGACCACAAATTTTCTATTAAAATAAAGATTTTGAGAGTCTTGTTTCATTTAAATTCCCTCCAGCCATTCTGTAATGGGAAAACAAGACATTCATAATAAGAAACAAATCTGTACAACAAATAATTTTTTTAAGAAAAGAACAAGAAAGTTCTCAGTGGAAGAACATTAAATAACACATGAATAAATGAGTAGTAGTCTCTGTCCTCTCCAAATTAAGCTGCAGGTTCAATTCATTTCTGTGCAAAGGTCCCAATGAACTTGGGAAGGAGATGGGGAAACCGTTTTGAGTTGATTCTAGAATTCATTCCTAACGAGTCATCAGGATGGTGGTGCCTCTGAGATCAACCTTCTTTTCTGTAGAACCTTCCATCGCAAAACAAAAACTCATAGATAGAGAGGTAAAGGCATGGTGTGATCAAAGAGGTATTCCAATCATGATGTAGTAACAGAGGGAATATTTTAATGACTCCCACTTCACATATACGCACAGAAGCAAAACTCAGGGATTATAGATGTAAACATTAAAAATGATCAGATACTTCAAATATAGAAGTTTCAAATATAGAATAATATTTTAAAACTCTTCAGCTAGACATGGCTGTTGTAAATAAGATAGGAAACCCAAAGAATTAGAGAGAAAAAGGTGACAATTTGACTATCTATACATTTATAATTTCTCGAGGACAAGAGATTACATTAATAAGTCAAAAATAAAAACAACAAATTGGACAACATACTAGGCAACATATACGACCATACATAAGAATTTCTAAAAAAAAGTCTCTATATTCATCCAGCATTATAAGAAGATGAGCATCGTAAGAGGAAACATGGACACAGCATTCTGTGACAGAGTTCTAGGAAGAACAACAAATGACCAAAACAAATAAAAGACGCTCAACCACACTAAAAATGAAAGTAGCGCATGTTAAAGCAGCCTTAAATAAGACTTTTGTAACTCTTAAAATATTAAATGTTTTTTATTATAGGTGTGATATATTAATTTTAAAAAGCATGAAAAAGAAGAGTATACATACAATTAACCTAGTTAGATAAATAAAACTATATTCCAAAATGTACTCATCCATGCATAAAAAAATTCTGGAAAGATGTACACCAATGTTTATAAGCCACATATACTTTAAAATCAGAATAAAAACCAACATAAAGATACGAGCATTTTGAAAAGCATAGTTACTTTAAAAGGCATTTTTTTTGGTCTTATGAAAGGCATGGAAAATAGTTATAATAAACTTTAGCATTAAAAAACAGTTAATCTGTGACATAAAAATCAAATAAATTCTTATTCACTCTTACTTCTTTTTCCACTGTGTTTTTCCAAAGTAGAATTTCTTCCAATATCCGTGATATCTGGAAAGTAACAGGTTGTGGTCAGAGAAAAATAATTTATATATAGAAGTTACAAGTCTTATGACAATTCACATTGTGGAAGGCTTGAGTTTATAGTGATGTCTAATTATCTAAATGATATTAAACAGCCCTAGCTGGGTAGCTCAGTTGGTAGAATGTCATCCTGATACCCCAAGGTTGTGGGTTTGATCCCCAGCCAGGGCAAATATAAGAATCGGCCAATGAATGCATACATAAGTAGAACAACAAATTGATGTCTCTCCCTCTCTTTCAAAAAAAAAAATTAAATGAATCCGGTACATATTGATATCTAAAGTCTTTATTTCTCTGAGGCTTTGAAAAAACTCTTCATTACTTATGTGCGTCAGTTTTCCTGATTCATGAAACAAGTAGGTAGTAAAAGTTATCCTGTTTAGGCTTTAGATTGTTTAGTGACAATTAAATAAGATCTTATTTGAAAAGTTAATGAGAAATCACTATATAGTATCTTTCTAAAACAATAAAATATTATTTTATATCTGGCTTCAGAGGCTTTGAATAAAAGGTTTTGGATATTTGCTAGGAGACCAAGCTGTAAGTTCTGCCTCTTCTACTAACTTAGCACATCCATGAGTAGATGCTGGAGGGCAGCCTTCAAAACTATGTGTTGAGTTTAAGAATAGTTATCTGAGGACTTTTTCCTGACAGGTAGCAGGACCATTTATTTGCCTTTTGAGGTCCTTTCAGGGTTGTGACACTATTATCCTCCAACAGAAGAACACCTGGGTTTCTTTGCTACATGAACAAAGGTGGAAGTCACTATGCAAATCCAAAAATTGATATGCTCACATAGGACACAAGATACTGCCGTCTTTTAATCAGTGTATTTCTACTGCACCGTCCACATAAAATCAACAGGATCCATTCTGTTAAACATGACTATAATCACGATCTCCTGCCTTCCTGCTGTTCCCAAAAGGGCCAGGTCAAGCAAATGTGGAAAATGAGATTCTGACATGGACTGGATCCCTTCCTTATCAACGTGCGCTCCCAGTCAAGTGCAGCAGAAAACAGAAACTCTGATTTCAGACTCCTGACATCCTGCTGCCTGAGTCCTGTGACTCTCACCTTCATAACTGATGTACTCCCTGTTGGTGAACTGCTTCATGTGGTCCTTGAACCCTGATCATCTATCGCTGACATCCTAAGTGTCTGTGGTGTCTGCTGAATCACCTCTACCCCAAGACCCTTGGGTAGCTTTACCCATATCAGATGCTTGGCTATTTTCAGTCCTTGCTTCTTGGCCTCGTGGCACACCTTTTGATAAACACATGACACAGGAACACTTCTCATTTCCAAGTCCTTGGAGCTCTGCTCCTAAGTTGTGATTTGTAAAAAATTTTAATTTGCAATTTTATTTTGTACCCCCTACCCTCCAATACCCTTCCCCCCACACCTGTACTTCAAAGGATGGCTCAGCCTCTGAAATCTCTTTGTTGTTGCTCCTCATCATCTCTGTACCTTCCTTTCAATCTGTTTTTTCTCTATTATCTTCTTCTCTTTGCCCCAACCTGCATCTTTGTTTTTCTATTTTCCCTTTATGTCCTCCCTTCTATCCCTTAATGGCGTCTTTAACAAAAATTTGTATTTATTTTTATGTGATATCATTCTTTTCTAGAAATACTGTTACATTTATAGGTCCATACATAAGTATATATGATTATTATTTTTTTTGGTAAATATTTCATATAAATACTCTAACTTTTGCCAGACAAATTTCCAAATGTTGGAATACAGAGAGTGACTGATTCTTTCCGTTCACTTAACAAGTTTGTTAAGCTTCTCTCATGTTCCGAGTGCTGAGATGAATAATGATGCCAACGTAGGGCAGATGAGCTCTGATAACAATGTAGGGCACACCAAAGTGTCCATGCCTATCAATCTTAAGGGCAACCATGACACTGACACATAAAGAAGTGAATACATTGAAACTTGAGTGTTAGAACACAGACTGCACAGAATACTCTGGAGTGGGGATAAGGCAGGAAGAACTAGCTTCATTTGAGATGAGGCACCTCTTCCAAAGGATGTGTCACAGAAGCAAGAGTTAGCCAGATCAGGGAGGAAAGGGACCAAGACAACAGCCCCAAATGGATGGAGAGGCATGTGCAAGGGTCTACGTTCCACAAATGTGAGAATTTTCAGATGCCTGAATGTGCAATAGGAAAGTTAATGGCAACAATGATGATGGAGAAAGAGGCAGGAGCCTCAAGGTGGGTGGCTTTGAGGGCCGCAAAGAGAAATAACTTAATCCTAAATGAAAGTAAAGGACATTGGATTTTATGCAGGATAGCAGCATGGATATATTTGAGAAAGGTCAGCTTAGCTCAGTCACTTAGAATACATTCTGTGGGACCAAGATTAGAAGCAGGGGGACAGGTAGCAGCGTGTAGCTCTGGTGTCAGTGAGAAGGAAGGCAGATAGTGATTAGTGACAGCATGGCGATGGACAGGGTGGAGGCGTTTGAAAGGAAGAGTTCATAGAGTTAGGTCTCAGAGGGCTATGTTGATTCAGGGTATGATGTCACTGATGACTCTGAGAATATGAACTGGAAAGAATAGGCAGATTAATAGTGTGTTCTAGAGCTAGAGAACAGGAAGCAGTGGCTGGTTTTAGGGAAAAAATGATGTGCTCAGTTTCAGAAGTGTTGAGTTTCTTATTGAAAGATATCTAAGTGAAGAAGGCTAGGGCTAGGGTCTTCAGGACCTTGACCAGAGGTCTTTCTGAAACTTGGATGAATGAGTTTAGAAGCTTAGAAGACGGGGCTGGCATGGAGATGTATGTTTAGGAGCCATTAAGTTGTGGATGGTTACTGAAGCCTTAAGAGTGGATGAAATGCCTGGTGAGGTCTCTAGTAGTCTGGGTGAGTCCCAGGGGCCACTTTGATACCTGGGGACACCTTACTCTGAAAACTCATTGCTAGTGTGAATCACCCCATGTGTAAATGTTGCTTTTGCCTCATGGTCATCTCAGATCCCACAATTTCTCCATCTCCCTCCTCTCTCCCTTTGACACTGGTCCTTCTTCTCTGCTATTTTTTCTCTCATATTATAACCCTTTCTCTACACAGTTCTTATTGTGCCTTATCTAATTCCTCTCCATTTATCACCCACTGTAAATACCTCATTCCCATCTATTTTTCTATGCTTCTATCTCTGGAATCCGGTTTTATTATTGAAGGAATCCTCTTTCCATGGTCAGTTCCTTCTGTTTCTCTTTACTTCTAGTCTACTTCTCTCAATTTTATCTTGATCTTATGGCTGTTTTTACATTTGCAACCTTTGTCTTTATGTTTTCTTCATCTATGTTTGGCTTCATCTCACAGATTACTATTTTCATTGTCACCATATACCTGATCTTTTGACACTGACCACACTATTGACTGCTATTTCTTTAGCTAGGTCCCTATGAGCTTTCTACATTGCATGTCTGTCAGTCAGTCTTGGACTTTATTACCATATTTCTGCTGAACTTCTGAGCAT
Source organism: Anoura caudifer (assembly GCA_004027475.1). Taxonomy (NCBI): domain Eukaryota; kingdom Metazoa; phylum Chordata; class Mammalia; order Chiroptera; family Phyllostomidae; genus Anoura; species Anoura caudifer. The sequence continues at coordinate 138,460 of PVKU01002948.1, forward strand.
ACCTTGAAAATCATTCCTCTTCCCCCACAGGAGCCCCTCCTGGTGATATTTGCATTTCATGTGCACTTAGAAAAACTTGAAGCTTCCTTAGGTTCCTTTTTATTTGATGAACCCCAGCCTATCTTTTCTACTCTCCCTCCTCAATTATCTACTCAGTGCCACCCCCATTCAGGAGTCCTGTCCTTCTTTCTCTCCAGCTCCCTCAAATTGGATGATGTGGCCCAAGTCTGTCTGCAAATGAGTGTGTGCTCATGTGCAGCCATGATTTCGGGGGAGAGGTAGGTAAAAAAAGAAAGAGCTTTTCCTCTATGCAGACAGGGAAAAAAGAACTGACAAGCAGTATCACAGTTGGCTTCCCCACATGCTCACTGGCTGGTGTCTCATCTGACTCTCTTCCTCTATTCATATGAAGAGCTTTGAATCCACAGGACACTGAAGGAAAGTAAGAAAATGACACACAACAGATGGAGACTAGGAAGCACTCTTCAATGTGGTCATGCTGAATTATGTTCACAGCTCAGATGAGCTAAGGAAAAGTACACCTATTTCAACAACTACACCTCACACACAGCTCAGAGTTGTTGTCTCTCTATCTAGTCATACCTCATTCTCTTCTTTTTTTCTGTTTTTTTGCTCATTGCTCTGACTTACATGTTTTCTAGCTCCATCATGTCAATTCTGTGAGCTTCTCTGTCCCTGATTTCTGTTTCTCTTTTTTTTTAAATGAACAATACTGTTAATCTTGGCTCATTTTTTAGTTCTCTGTCTATTCTTTTTAGCTTATTATTCTAGGTGGTTTATATATCATACAGCTGGCTCTATTCCTACCTCTTTGTTTCTTTATGATTTTCATTTCACCTCTCCATCAAGATATATATATATTATATATATATTTCAATATCCATCCCAATATTGATTGTTATATACCTACCTATATATGCATATATATGTGTGTGTATATATATAGATATATACTCACAAACGCCTGTATTTATTTATTTATTTATTTATTTATTGTTGTTGTTAAATAAGTTTTCTTTTATCAGACACTCACACATTCCCCTGTGAATTGCCCCTTGTACCCCCTGAGATCCCTTGTACCTCCACTTTGGACTTTGATCATGTGACATAACTCTTACTTTCCTGCCTGTTACATACAAAACCCACCCTTTTAAACATTATAAAACTTGTACATCAATTTCCTCACCCCAAAAAGGGGATATCAAGAATTAGCCTGCCTAAATCTTAAGGATTTTGTGATGACAGAGTAAGATTTTGTTTGCCAAAGTACTTTAAAATAACATGATATAATCCACTTACAGTGTGATAGAAATCTTTCAAAAACTATACTGAAGTTTGAGAGTGATCTGAAGCTTTTATTTCTGTCTATAATTACATAGCAGAACCAGTTCTCTATTGAGATTTTACAATTGAAAATGATATTGGTGTTAATCAGTACATTACTATTAAATGTCTAAGATCTTAATGTAAGCAGGCATGAGAGTAAATATTAAAAAAGATGTCATCATTTTGGTAATTATTTCTTCTACAACAGAGATATATAATTACATACACTTAGTCGATGGGACTCATCTCATTAAACATGATTTTATAATAATTTTCTGCCTCCTTCCATTTCCTAGAATGCTGAAAGGAGTTCCCAGGAATAACTGGGCATAATGTCTTCAAGGTGCTCAGAATAAAAATGCATCTGGAAACAGTTTTTAATTCAGATTCCTGACATTTGCAGGCCAAGGCTTGGCATCTTAATCTTCTTTACCTGACCAACTTCTTAGAGCTGAGCTAAAAGTTTCCTGAGGCTCTTCTTCACTATTCAGTTTTGAAGAGTCACCAGTGCTGAACCCTGCAGAAAGAAAGACAGAAAATTCCATAGCAGTCTCCCTCTGTATCCTAGGAACCAACCCAGCACAGAATCTTCAACAGGGATTGGACAAGGGAGGCTTGTATAGGAGGGGCAAGAATATTGTTACTGCCAGCCCACCCTGTGGCTCCATCTGATCTGTTGGTCAAGGTGGCTCCAGGCACCATCCCCAAGGATAGAGGACAACTTTGTCATGGAAGGCACTCCCTTTTGTCACCATTTCTTACACCTTTTCCACTTGTCTGCACATACTTCTGCCTCTACTCTGTTTCTTATCCAGGGGAACCGTGGAAGCAATATTTTCAAGATGTCAAATCCTCTATCAGCTGGACCCTCAAAGATCATATGGAGCAGAGCACCCACAACCACTTTATCCTTTATGTGAGTGAAGAATAAACTTGTATTGCTCTTGTGTCATTGAACCCATTAGCCAGCCTACCCAATGCAAAATGTATAATGTGTATCATCTAAAATCCCACCAAATTACTTTTTTAAGGGATATAACCAAAAAGTTGACTGCAGCTTTTGTAGCAAAGAAAGCTACTTGTTACATCAAGAGTTTTCATTGTTCTTACGTCTTTTCTTATTGCTCATGCCGCAAGTAGACTGGTTTAAAAAATCCGGCAAATCTAGGAGGTAAAGGAAAACACAATCAGTAATCTGTAACAAAAGCAGTTATATCTTAGGACTCCTCACACTGTAGAAGAATTTGGAACATAAAGATGTGGTGATGATTATTTCTGCCTCTTCCCATCTACAGGAAAGAGATCATCATCAAATAAAGTGAAGACCCACAATTCTTTAGCTCATATGCAGAATCAAAGAAGTTTTGAAAATTGACATTTTTCATAGATTTGCAGATAACAAATCTGGCAGTGAATCTGGACTTAGCTGCCATGAGTCTATGTAAACTTTTTATTTATCACACTTGTGAATTCTCTCTATTTGCTAAAGGAATATTAATATCTTGTATTATATTACAGAACTAGATTTTGCCCCAGAAGCTATTGGGGTATTTTGTAATATATAGGATATAAACTGCAGTGTCTTTCTAAAATAATAAGATATTCTATTACCTCTGGCTTCAGAGGCTTTGAATAAAAGGTTTTGGATGTGTTCGCTAGGAATCCAAGCTATAGGTTCTGCCTCTTCTACTAACTTAGCATGTGTGATCTATAAAAGATGGTTATATGTTTATTTATGGGAGTTACCCCATCTGTGGAATGAGGGGAACAACAGCCATCTGACCTACCTTTTAGGTGGCTGTAAACATAAAATAATATATATTTTTTGTCAAACCATTTTGGAATATTACTATATAGGCAAATGTCACATTGGGGGTCATCTGTCAAAGGCTATAAATGAAATTTTATGTTAATAATCAGAAGCTTTTCCTTCTGTCAATAATAAGAGAGTATGACCAAAGTCTATGGAGGTTTGAGGAGTGTTGTGACAAAGTTGACCAATAGCTGGCTGTCCACTTTCTCTGCTCTCTACAGAACAGGTGGTGAGTAGACGGACGTTACTATGTGATCCACCGCCCTGGGGGATGACATGTCTCTGAGCATGTAGTAAGATACACTGCTGTCCAACTAGAGGTATCTTGTTAAGCCTGAACTATGTTTCCTTTCTTTGCAGTTTTCAAAGTGGCCACATGAAATCAAGACAGGAATGGGCTCCCAGGCCGAGCGGTGTGCTCAGAGGAACAGAAGCTCTGATCTCAGACTCCTGCTGCCTGGAGCCCAGCGATGGCTGTCCTTACCCTCCTCATCAGAATCACTTCTCAGTGCAGGGCTCCATACTCTGGGTGGCGCCTCATCTGCACTGGACTCCGAAAATCCTTCATGACTTCTCTCTGCAGAAGGAACAGATGTCCCTTGAAGGTCTCAGTGTATGACAAAGAAACCAACAACAAAAAATGTGGGAAGCTCTGAAAACCCAGGGCTAGAATGTCCCTCCCTGAGGCCCCCATGATCTGCCTTCTGTATTCATGTGACCTGCAGGTCAGTGTTTTATCACTCACTGTCCCCTGAGCCTGGTGGTGGTGGGGTGGTGGTGGTGGTGGTGGCGATATTTCATCCCTGTTGGGGATGCTTCCTCTTGGCCCTCTGTTTTCTTTTCCCAGATTCTCTTTCTCCTTTTTCTTATCTCTTTATGGATCTGTTGCTGTTTTTGTATCTGCATTCACATTTATTTTTAGCTCTGCTCCTCTCCCAGAGCTGACTTGGAAGTCTGACGTTAAAGAAGGCAGATCTCCCACTTGGCTGCTTCCCAGAATAACTTTGTGAAATAGAGCCGCACCCTTCCACCGTCTCATACTCCTAGGAATGTTTACTCGAGAAAAATCAGAATTCTATTGTGTTTGAGTCTTTGACCTCTTTGTGTTTATATGTTACAGCCATTAGCTTAACTCATACAAAAGTTAAAATTCAAACTGGCTAAAATTAAAGTGAATTTATATTTTACTTTGAAGGACTTTAAAAAAGTTGGAATGGCTAGTTTCTAGAAAACACTGTTCATTTATGACTATGAAGAGTTCTTAGGTGCTCTTACCACTTTCCCAAAGTCTTTTCCTGCATATAGGTGATTTTCTGAAATCCACGGGCCCTGTAAAGTAGGAGGGAAGAAATGTCTATTTGTACACAGCAGTCTTATAAGTTCTATATAAAATTACACAGCAGATAGGGTTTGTGATAATCTCAATCCTGAGATGAGCATTTTCCTCTTTTTTTTCAACTGAACCCAGTTCTGGTGCCCAGGGTCATAATACTGGGCTCCTTGCCCAGCTCTCCCATTTATTCTCCATGTGAATTTGTAAATGACCTTCAAACATTACTATCTCCAGTGTCCTCATCTATAACACTGGGATAACCTAGGTACCCTATTTCCTTGTTAAGGTTTTTGTGAAAACAAAATGGACCTTTATTCATAAAAGCCCTGTGAACAACCACAATGTAAGCTCATGGTTTAACCATGGTTTGAGTCTGAGAGTAGTTGGGCTGAAGCTATTTCTCTGTTAATGATTAAATAGCAGCACAAATTATTCCTTGAAGACTTTTGAAGTTGGAGACTAATAATAATACAGAAAATACAGAAATACTGTGCTTGCTATGCTCTGTAGAATATAAAGCAAGTTGCTAGAAAATAAGTATATTATTTCAACTCTTTAGTATTAACAGATAAGACAGTACATAGTAAAAAGTATAATGTTACTAAAATATTTTTGCTACATTTTCAACATATTAATTGATTGAGCTCATCTAGTTAAACAATAGTTACAATGCCATTTCCCAATAGAGGTAGAGAAGTGAAATGCAGAAAATGATGCCCTAGAAGTAAACGAATCAATCTACATGGGGAATGTCAGAATAAGATTCATCAGAAACAGAGCTCTGGGCTTAGACTCTAGGTATTTTTCATACAGGAATGCAGTTCTAAGACTCTTATGTGGTGCAGTCTTGGTTGCTGAGCAGGTGGCTTCTTGGGTGTCCCCTTCTTCACTTGATTCTAAGGAGTCAAGGTTATCAATCACTGCACAAAGGAATAGCATTCTTTAGGTGTCTCAGTGTGTGACCACGGAAACAATTCAGTGGGAAATTCCCTGACAAAACTTGGCAAAATCTTGAAAGCCCATGTATATCATAGTCTGCACATAGACCACCTGGTCTGTTCTTCTAAGTCACCTGCCTTGCAGGTTAGGGATGTTCCATTTCCTGTCTCCAGAGCAGAGACAAGTCACTGCTCTTTTTGAAACTTACCTCCCTACACTTCTTCCTCTTCCTCCTCTCACCCCTTCTACTGTCATGCCACACTTCCTTCATCTGCTGTTTTTCATGTGAGGAGACCTTGAAAATCTTATGTTGAAGGCAGAGAGCCTCCTCTCCACACTCTGGTGCCCTTTGAACTGTTTACAAGGCTGAGAAATAATCTTCTCTTGTGTCTGAGGCACAGACCTATGTTAAGACCACCTTTTAGAGCAATGTACATACACTGAGACAAAAATTAGGGAGTACAGTCTTGAAAAACTGAAGTAAGTTTACATTTTACTTTGAAAGATCCGGTGGAGCAATTAAAATAAACATATTATTTAAAATATTGGTCTTTGCCCTGGCCGGGTGGCTCAGTTGGTTGGAGCATCATCCCATGAACCAAAAGCTGTGGGTTTGATCCCTGGTCAGGGCACATACCTAGATTGTAGGTTTGATCCCCAGTTGGGGTGCATGCAGGAGGCAACTGATCGATGTTTCTCACATCAATGTTTCTGTCTCTCGATTCCTTCCTCTTTCTGTAGAATCAATAAAAATATCCTGGGTAAGGATTAAAAATAAAAATAATAGAAAAAATAAAATAATATATTTGACTTTGGAACATGAAGATCAGGTAAAAATTTTATTTATTCTTAGGTCTTTTCCTAGCGTGTTTTCATAAATAGGCATGTTTCCAGTATCCTCTGAGAGAGTAGGAAAAACCAATCACCATTCTGTACACTGGAGCGCTGCAGATCTGACAACCACTCCTGCTGCACACAGGGTTGAGGAAACAACATTTTGTTAACTGTTTTGAGCTCCAGTTTTGCAAAGGAAATAATGCAGAATCCGGGACATTAACCTTTGTCTCTCCCTTTATCTCCATGATGGGTTATGGACACTTATGAGCATGAATATGACTTATGCTCTCAATGAGCATGGAAGACCTATGTGATCGTGTTTTGTTATCTAGAAACAAGGGTAACAATGTCCATCCTGCTTACCCCTCAGGGTTGTTGTAAAGAAAACAGTAAGATACTGTTTGCAAAAGTCCTTTGAAAAATTACTACATATGTCATGACTTGCTGAAGAATGCTGTTGAGTCTTTATTTCTGCTAACACTCGAGAGCTGCATGAATTGTCTCAGACATGTTTCAAATTTTGTGGCCAGATGACAATATGACCTTCTAAGAAAGAGATATTAGGTTTCTGTTCTCTATAGAAATTACTGTAGAAATGCAACACTTTACAGGCATAGCAACTAATTAGTTCAAAAAAACCTCATCACTTTGCTAGCATAGTCCTGCTATACACAATCAATATAAGGTATGCATGTTGACTAACAGGACCCAGAAATCCTCATATTTGATGAGATGTCATCCTCAAAAAATGTGTATATGCTTCTTTAATAATTATGTATATACTTATTTCTTGTCTTCCTACAGTTCCCAAAAAAGTCAAGTAAAATAAATGCAGAGAATGGGATTCCAGGATAAACTGGATCCATGGTGCAGAATGAACTCAGAAGAGATGCCTCAGGAAAGAGAAGCTCTTAATTCAGGTTCCTGCAGCCCAAGCCTTGACCTCCCACCTCCTTACCAGGTTCCCTTGTCATGGCTGAGGTGGAAGCTTCCGGGGGCTCGTCTCCATCACTGAATTCTGTGGAGTCATCACTGCTGATTACTGCACAGAGGACAAAACCCCTCAGGATCTCATGGTGGCCCAAGGAGCCCGCAGACAGGAAACTCCGTAACGAGAGCACTAGGAAGACCTGGAAACTAAATTAACTCAGGTCCCCCTGGTCTGTGCCCTGAGGTGTGTGGCCTGCAGGTTGCTCCAGGTCCTACACAGAAGGTGGTGAGATTTGGGCACAGAGGGCAGCTGTGCCCACCCTGCAGCAGTTCTTACCGCACAGTCACCCTGTCTCCTACTTCCATCCTCACTCCGCTTCCAGTCCCCACCCCGACTCTACTTCAACCCAAATCTTTATTCAATCTCTTACCGCCACCCTCAGTCTACTTGTTACCTCCACGTTTATTCTACCTCTGCTTTCATTCTCTGTTTACTTTTTAACTTTCCTCTTGGCTCAGCCCATTTCCCCCAATTAAGCCTGTCCTTGTGGTGATAGTATCACTTTATAAGTCTCTTTCTCTTTGTGAGTTTCTTTCTCCATCTGCTCTCAGAAATATTTTGGCTTTCTGATTTTCTTTCTTAAACTCTTATTTTCTCTTTTATTCATCTACCACCATACTTTACTCCCTTGCTTTAGAAATAGTCTCTCAGACATCAATAATTATTCATGCAATTTCTGTCTTTTGGTATTTTTCCAGTTCCTGGGAACCCTCTTCCACTAAACTCACAGCTAAGGTGCTGGTTCCCTCCTCTCCTGCCTCCGTGGTGCAGGGTCCCCTGCACCTCTTTGGTGGACCCTGATGACATGTCCCAGACCCTTGCCCAGTACCTGGGATTCACATCACACACTCTTTCAGTCAGTCTTACCTATTACGTCAAACGCCGGGTTGCAGCTAGTCCTTGTTTGGGTTTGCTTTTCAAGTTCTGAATTAAAAAATGGCTTTTCCTTCTTTATATCCACCAGATGTACAGAACAGGAATTTAGTTTGAGTCTGTGGTTGGGTAACTCCGCTCCTGGACCAAATGAAATGAATGAAGAATTTCATTTGTCTCCCCAAAGGAAGTGAGCATCCTCCCTACAATTAAGCCCTTCTCCCCGTAACCCCACTGCAGGGAGAGCTCCCCCACCCTCTCCTTTCCTGCTGCTCAGCTCTGTCCTTCCTTTGTATCTTTCTGAACTCTGTGTTTTTTAGTTTTTACTTTCTTTTTCACATACCCTTGGTCTTCTTTGATGATAACTTTTTGGCTTTTTCCAAAATAAAAATCGTATTTGCAGTAAAACACATACGGATAAAAATGGGTAAATCATAAATATTGAATTATTGCAGAGAAAGCATAGCTGAGTAACCACCACTTTGGTTAAGAAATAGAAGATTACTATCACCCAGAAGCCCTTAGTGATGCCTGCCACTAACGGTCCCCACCAATGTAGCTCATATTGATCATCACTTTGACTTTTAACATCATAGATGGTTAAGGTTGTCAGTTCTGAACTTTATATACATTTGTATAAATTGAATCATGCCTTCTTTCTGTGTGTCATTTGGTTGTGGGCATTTGGCTTATTTTCTCAACATTATGTCTTATCTGTATTTATTTTGCATATTTATTTTCATAGCTATATGGTATTCCATTATAGAAATTATCCATTAAAAAATAAAACCAGCCCTGACCAGTGTGGCTTAGTTGGTTAGGTGTCATCCCACAAAGCAAAATGTTGCTATTTCAGTTCTGGGTCAGGGCACATGCCTGGGTTGCAGGTTCGGTCCCTGGTCGGGGCATGTATGAGAGGCAACCTATCGATGTTTCTCTCTCACATCGATGTTTCTCTCCCTCTCTTTCTCCTTCCCTTCACCTCTCTCTAAAAAATAAATAAATAGAATCTTAAAAAAAAACCACTGAAAAATTACACCAAACTGTTTTCCAAAGTATCTGAAAAGGCAGAGGTTAGTCGTGCAAGTTTGCTTGGGGGGAAGGTGCGGGAAGGGTGGGAAGACACAGCTGTGGTGGGTGTCCTTTGATCCCCACAGTGCAGGACAGGCCTGCTGCTGAGGCCACAAGACCATACTGGGTTTAAACAGCAGAGCCACCTGACCTGGTTTGAATTTTTGAAAGGCCCATTAAGCTCAGGTGTAGAGGAAGGACTGAGGGGAGCAAGAGAGGAGGAAGGAGCCCAGCAGCAGACCGTTCCTCTACTGACGTGAGAAGTGCTGGGGATCTGGATTAGCGTGAGTGTGCTGGGGATGGAGAAAAATGGACAGGTTGGAGATATTTTGAAGTTGAAATGCACAGAAGTGGCAAATAAAATCATGGTTGTTTTAATCCACTAAGTTTTGGGGCTCTTCCTTACTCAGTAGTAGATAACAGATACAGCCTTCACATAGAGACATCCATTAGATCTTACTGAGAAGATCTTCGGGCACTTGGTTGAATGAGCCTACGTGACAGGTCTGGGCTGAAGATGTGCAGTTAGAAATCAATAGACCATAAATGGTAACTGAAGCCATGGAGAGGATGAGATGCCTGGAAAGGGACCTATTTTTATCTTAGAGGGTTCTGGGAACATTTTGATCACTGTGGACACCTTACCTTCTTGCTGGTGTTAGGAACAGACCCTTGTGCCTTCTTTCCTGTGACTATTTCCTCAAATCAGACAATGCTTGTTCCTCTTTCTCTACACCTGGTCCACTCCACTAGTTGTTCATTCATTGTCCTTTACTCATCCTCAATGTAGGTCTCCTTGTGCCTTCCCAAAGTTTTCTATTTATTGGTATTCATTTCCTTCTGTATCTTTCTCTCTTCATACTCATTTCCCACACACTTTTTTATCAGTTTCCCCCAGCAGGGTCTAGGGTGATTCAAAGGTGGTGCCCAGGACACAAGAAGGTGTTGAGAGTGAGATCCTCCTTATCTGTGTCCCAGGGTCGCCCTACCTACCCTAGACCTGACCCTGCCATCCTCTACCTGATATTTTAGTTTATCCTAACTTAGGTTTCCTACTTTTTCCCATTCTATCCCTGCTCCTTAGTTAGTAATGTAACCTGTGTACACCTCTTCTGTTTCAATTTTGTCTTTCCATGCATTTTCCTGATCTCAAGCATTCAAATCATCACCCAAATTCTTCCCCTGGGCTTTTGTTCCCTGCATCAAGTCCTTACATTTGCCACTTCATTTCTAAAAGTCCTCCACCTGGGCTTCCTTACTTGGAAATTTAACCAGCAGCATCACTCATGACTTCCATGTTTCTGTTATAACTTCTAAAAATGAAGTGCAACTTGTTTCTTTTCACCAACTCCACAACATGGCACTGTTTGGATTCCACATCAATTTATGTGAACTCTTCTATCTCATTCTTGTACTTTGTTGTTTGGTATCTCCCAGTCCACCCTCTCCATAGTCTTCCTCTTTGCATTCTCCTGTAGGGACACCCCTCCACTGGAAAAATGAGCTCTCTTTCTCCCTGACCTCTCCCTCCTATTAAAAGCAGCCAGAGGCTGTACACAGGCTGTGTGTCCTGGGTGGTGTTAGGCTGGGTGGGAAAGGTGGTTAGTATGGGATAACAAAGGAAAACTTTTGCACTTGTAGAAAAACAAAGATATACTTAGATCATTAGTAAGGTAGTATTAATTACCTTCCTCATTATGGGGCAATGGGCTGGGTGTCTCACTTCTTGCATCTCCATTATTCCCTTCCACGGGTACTTGTTCACAGAATTCTGAAATAAAAAACACAACAGCTGAGGTCCACAGAACCTTGCTCTGCCCTATTACCATTTTGTTGAACCTCACCAACTTCTCTTTTCTTTTCCTGTTTCTGTTTATAGCCTGACTGCATATACTGCACCTTCACCCACTGAAAGTGATTGTGCTTCATTGATTCCATGGCCAGTCTCTCTCTGATCTTTGTTTCTGTTGTTCTTCCCCAGTGAGGCTCTGCTGCTCTTCACCCTTTGTCTCTTAGTTATTTTTGTCTTTCTTTATCCAGGTCTCTCTTAGGAATATATCAGACTCCATCTCTGCATTCTGTGTCTCTGTGTGATTTCCCTCTCTTTGTTAATAGATGTTTCTTTGAATTGTGCCTTCATTCTCTGCCACCAGCAAGTACCCCTTGGCCCCTTTACACTCATCAGACCCAGCCACTCAGTCTTACCTGCTGGCTCAGACTCTTGGGCACATCGTTCATTTGCTTGTTGATTTTCAGGTGCATTGTTGTCATTGGTTGTGCCTTTTCTCTTCACATTTATCTGTTCTGCTTCAGAGAGGTGCTCTGAGAGTCCGTTTTCAGGTGGGGCTGTACCTAGACCATGTTTTGATTCACAGATATTTCATTTGCTCTCTGTATCAATCAGGGTCCAACAGGAAAATACAAAGCTCTCTAAGCTTTTAGAGCAGAGGCAATTTAATCCAGGGGATTAGTTATACAGTTGATGGAAGAGGTGAGATGTCCAAATAGAAGAATGCAGCAACCTGAAGAATGGTGAACAGGAAGCTACGCCAGGGACCAAGGGTGAGGTCATGTGCCAAGGTTACTGGGTAGGTAGAAGCTGGACCATGGCTGTCCACTTGTTGGGAGGTAGAGTCATGGGAGATGCAGCTACCTCCAGAACTGAGGGCCATGAAAGTGACAGCAAAATACCTGGCTTCTCAATTGCTTCCATTCTCCAGTCTCTTGCTAGGGTCTCCCAGGTTAGGAACCCAGCAGGAAGCAGTAGCAAGTAAGCTGGCAAGCAAGTCTGCAGGGGTCTGTGACCAGAGATAGAGGGCAGAGCAGAGCAAGGAATGATAAAGAATGAATCTCTGAGTAAACCACCCAGGACCTGTGCACCCCCTTCCCCACAGTGAACCTCCTCTGTGCATTACTAATTCCATTGATCCATCCTATTCTGTTCCTACCAACCTCAATCATTTACGAATAGACAAATAATTTTTTTCAGTGCAGTTTGGATCTTTTATTTAGGGCTATTTTCTAAGCAAAGTGGCTTACATAAAGTATGATTTAAATATTAATTCCCACAATTTTAATACAGAACTTGTGCCATGGTACATGTTTTGTGCCACGGTACATGTTTTGTGCCACATCCACAGTTCCTTTGAGCCTTCTCTTGGTGGGGTTGTGGGGGCGGTTGAGACACAGCCTTTTCCTCTCCTGTGCATGTTGCAGTCAACCATTTCTGCTGGGTCAGACTGTAGGTTGAAATTTCTCTATATTCATTGTTCACCCTCACTGAGATGCTCTGGGATCTCATTCCCAGGTAAGCTTGCCCCAGGATCACATGGTGTGTTACAATGTCATTACCTGCTCCATCTACACCCTACACACGCAGACACAGACACATGCATGTCGAATCCCTTCTCTGCTCGTTACCTGTCGCAGTCCCTTCCTCTCACTCCTTCCTGTTCCCACCAGCTGTGCTGGTAGGTACATGGCTAATAAGGATTCATACATTTTAAAATTCAACTTTTTGAGTAAATGTGACTTCCTAAAAGTATAACTATGCTTTCAAAAATCACTCTGGAATTTTTTCTTTTATAAAAATGTACCATTTTTGAATCTCTTTTCTTAAATAACACATTCCATGGAAGCTACAGATTATGCCTTCCATGTTGCAGGAAGTTCCCTGAGTCTCCTCCATGTCACTCATTTCCATAGGAGGGGCAAGGACTAAAGACATGAATTTATTATAGCCTAGTGTGCTTTAAGGTGAGGAACCTGTGGTCCTCAATTTATTTTCCTCGTCCTGAGGTTGGTATGGCTTTAATCACTGCTCCACAGCCTGGGGTATAATTAAATCCACCATGAACATCTGTGAGAAAAGAAAATCCCACAGTTTACTCCAGTGGTTAATAGCTTAGACTCCAGACCAGACAAATAATGATGAATATTAAACATAGCAATATTAACAAATGCAAGGAACACTGGTGAAGACCCTGGCATGACTGAATGCTTACACAACATAACTTGTGTAAATCCATCCCTCACCCTGTGAAATGGGTACTATTTTCATCTCCACTTTATAGATGATGACACTGAGGGACAAAGAGGGGGAGTCACATCTCCAGGCCACAGGGCAGAATTTGAAGCCAGGTGTGGGTCAGCAGAAATCCTGCTCTGACACTGTCCCACGGCAAGGTTCAATCCCTATTGTCAGTGTCTGAACTTGCAGGTGTAGCCCAAGTCTTTAAACTGATTCTTTGTCCTCTGAAAAGCCCAGATGACATACCATCATTTTAAGTGTTTGAGAAGATTACATAAAATATTGTCTGCATTACTGTAAGGGATATTGTGACTGATCAGAAAATTAGCTTTCTATGATTAATGTCTTAAATTTTATTAATGTCTTAACAGTGTTAAGAGTATTATAGGTTAAGGGAAGGTCAAGAGTTGTAAACTGTAGTTGCTGGTTGCTAAAGTACCAAGGTGTTTTCCTAGAGTCTGGCCAGGTGTTTGGTGGGCAGCTCCTGGCCTGCTGCCCTGGAGATGATGGGAGGGGTTTGCATGGGATTCACATGGTGTCTATGGTCCTGTGTGAGGGACCCAACAGGTGAGAGACCCTGGCCCAGGAAGAACACTTATCACCCTTACCCCACCCCTCTCTCTGCAGTACGGGCCACCTCTGGATGTGATGTTAAGCAAGGCTATACAGCCAGAGTCAAGCGACAGAGGCAGAAGACTGTGAAGCCAAGTGCATGGGCAATAGGTCCAGGCCCTGGCTGTTGGGAGCTGGCAGCATGTGCATTTAAGGAGTATGGAAGGACCGGCCCTCCCAGCAACCAGGAAAATGAAGGCTCTGTTATCTAAATCTTTGGGGAAACTGCAGATGTAAAGAAGGACCCTTATGGGCAGTGAGACTAAAAAGAAGCAGCCCTTGTCCCACCACTGCCCACGCCAGCATGGAACAAAAACAGTAAATTATCACAAAACAGTTACTAGGAACACACCATTGTAATTTGAGGGGTGTGGGCTGTTCCAGGACAGTCTTGGATATGAGTTCTCACCAGGCCCTAGGGAGAAGAAATTAGAAATTCATTTCAGAAACTGAAGTTTATTTCAGAAACGCTGTTCTCCCCTAACCCCTGATTAATCCTTATAAAGTAAGACTTGAAGATCCCCTCCCCTCAGGTGTCAATACAGAGACTACATGGACCTGGAGGATCCCACCTGACTCTTACCATCAGACCCAAGTCCCTCTTTGGACCAAGAGGGCCTTGGCCAGTTCTCATTGAGTGTCCTCCATGAGCACCTCGAGTAACAGGCAGTTGTGTTTCTTAGTACTCATGGCCATAGTGAACCTGCTTTTGTCCCCAGAGCTGCCACTGAATGGTGGCCTTACTGTAGTTCCTACAAAGTCCTGGTGCCTAATCCTACCTCCCTTCACACTACACCCCACCTCTGTGTGTGTTTCTCTGCCTTGTTGGCCTTTTCATGAGGTTCTCTGTCTGATTCTCCTACACTTATTCCAGATCCTCGTATTCTTCTTTCTGTGTGTTTCTCTCTTCATATATTTCTCTGTTTTTGTTTCATGCTTCTGTCTTTTCCATTAACTTATCTGGATGTATACAGGATTAAGAACACAGGCTCTGGGTTCAGAATGTCTGGGTCCATCCTGCTCATTTGACCCCGGGCCAACTACACACATGGTCTCTCTAGAGAACTGGTCTCCTAACTGCAGAATGAGCATGAAAGTAAGACTAACCTCTAATGGCAGGTGTGAGCACTAAGCCCACGACTACCAGAATAAATGTTGAATCAAGTGAGCTCTTAATAATATGGTTGTTTTATTGTGTCCTGTACCCCTTTCTCCTGTCTTTCATTTCCCCTTCTTCTTCTTCCTTGTCTCAAAGCACCCACATCTTGACAGCTTGTCACTTCCCCTCTTCTCTCCCCACATGACTGCCCATCTCCTTGAATACTTCTGCTCTTGAACAGCACCCCCATATTTAAATCAGTCCTGTCTTCTGTCATCATCAAGGATCTCTTGTGTAATGTTGACCCTGTACCCACAGTTCTTAGCCCATCACAGTTTCAATCTGCTATAGGGTCTTTATAAATGACAATTACTTCCAGGTCAACCTTCTTGTTAAGCCTGGTTTCCTGACTCATTGGGTTCCTGTTCCTTTGTCCTGATTATTGGGCCTATGGTCTCTTGTCAGAGCTGCTCCTCTGGGATCAGCCTGTGGTTTGCCACTCATAAAAACACCCCTCCCTGCCTTCTCCAAGCTCCTCAGCAGTTCTTCCCTGATTCCTCAAATCCACTTTGGACTCAGGGCCCACCTCCCTTTCTCCTTTCCTCTTAGAAGATAAGAATCAGTCTTTATTTGGTTGCAGTCACCTTGTTCAAGGCTCAGTTGGGTGTTAACATTCTCCACAGTCTCTTCTCCATCACTCTCTTGGTGACAAAATTTCTCGTGGATTGCTGAGAAAATGGAGATAGACCATCAATGAATTTCATCAATGAACAGGGACATCACCTCAAATTTACATGCTTAGGAATTTCCAGACCTTTGATCTCTCATAGCTGAGTGGGTTCCCATCCTCATGGTAAAGTTCCCCATCATTGCTGGACAGAAAAAAGAACCCCCAACAAGCAACGCTTTGTATTTCTCACACAGAAAGGAGCCACTCCAATGTCAGAATAAAGGAACTGTGGAGACATCATGAGCCTGTTAACTCATGTGAAAAAAATTCATGTGGCTGGGAAAGCGTATATCAAAATCAGTACTGGAAGTGAAATATGTTTTCTGAACTGCTCACACTATAACGAAGAAACAGAGGGAGACCTCAATTGATGAACTAGGATCCAAGAGAGATCCACATGTATAAAAGAAAAGGCCCAACAGCTCTAAAGATGAGCCTGAAGAAGAGAAGAAGGATTGGACTTAATTGGATCAGGGAGGAAGAGTGTCTCCCAGAGACAGATCAGAAGACACGGGTGGAAGTAGATAGACCTGGCTCAGGGGTTGCAGATTCCAGGAACAGAGGAAGGACACTGAAGCTGCAAGCAGGGGGTGGATATTTCAGCCTTGGAGGATGTCCCTAGATGCTTGGACCAGGGGCACGGAAGGCTGCCAGTGAGAAGAGAGCACCAACCCAGGGCCTCTGCATGTAGGTGACCCAGCAAATGTAGGGAGGAAGAAAATAAACCAAGAAGTCTGGGTGTGGGTGTCCATGGAGAGTCTAGGAAGGATGAGACACTGGAAGGAGGTAAAGGCTACCCAGGCCATTGACGGGAGGTCCTCTGGGAACATGCCCATTGGTTGGTTGATGGACAAGACTGTGGGAAGCATGGGAGCTTTGTCATCCCAGGAATAAAACCATTTCTCCTTCTTTAAGAGCAAATTTGACTTTGGGTTAATTTTCTGGCTCATTACTCTGGAAACCTGATGAAAATGGCCTCTCCTCTGTGTTACTGGGCCAACACTGGGTTTAGGGTGAAAAATGACCAGTGACTGTAGGTAGATAAATTGCGTGTGTGCTAGGAGGGACTAGATGTAAACTGTAAACCATTTTTGGTCTCCCTGCAATGTGGTGACTCTTGGAACTAACTCAGCTGTCCCTTGTGGTGTCTCTGTAAGTTACTACTACAGAGTTGTTACAGGAGACATATCCCTGGGTACGGTGTGGCTAACTCAGGGTGAATCTTACACTAGTACCTAAGCTGTCACTCAAGGTAGGTGGGATTCAAGTGGGTGGATGGCTGTATGGGCCACTGCAAGTGGTCCTAGAGAAAAGCCACAACTGATGCTGCCTTATCGGGACGTTGTATTTCTTGTGATTTGTCCTTCGTTGTGTAACTGATGCCATTGTGGCTGTGGTTGTCCTGTGTGACTCTAAATGCGTAGGTAAGGAGACCTCAAGGTGGGTGTTACACTGTAGCTGTTATACCGTAGGGCTTGAGAAGGATCATGATGTGACTGTTTTCTTAACTGGCATGTCCCCACTGCCCACCACTGTGTGTGACCTATGGTAGGAACTAAATATATACTTATCAAAAAAAGACTATCCCTGTGTATCAAGAGGTAGGCAATAAACCTTAATACCGTTTTCAAAGCTTTTATAAATGTTGTTTAGTTCAGGGTATTCCTGTTTGTTGACCTCGGTGAACAATGCTTCCAGAAGTGGCAGGTCAAATTCCTTCTCCAGTTGACTGAGAACATTGTACACCACTTTCTGTACAGGGACCAGGTTTCTAC
Organism: Anoura caudifer; assembly: GCA_004027475.1. Lineage (NCBI taxonomy): Eukaryota > Metazoa > Chordata > Mammalia > Chiroptera > Phyllostomidae > Anoura > Anoura caudifer. The sequence goes on from PVKU01002948.1 coordinate 155,910, forward strand.
AAGATTCTTGACAATCCTTAAAAAATAAAAATGGAGAAACTATAAACACAGTCTTCCAAGTTACGGAAGAGCCATTGAAAATGATTTTATTGTTAATTTTTTACATTTTCCTTACATAGATATTTTCTCATGTAAAGTTTTAGAATTTCTGTTTATTTGTATGGCTATGAAGTGACTGTTACATAATAAACCTTACTTACTTCATACATTTTATCGGTGATAATTTCACGGTCACGAAGAACCTCAAGGAAAGGAAATGCTTTTTTTATTGCACTTGCAATCTCGATCTTATGTCTTTTGAAGTGCTTGTAAACAATGTCATAGAAAAGATTTTCGTCTCTACTCTGGTCTTCTGTGGACATCCTAGGGAGGAAGGATACCATGTGGAAAAGGTCATCAAGATTTTGAGATGCTTGTGGAGGCTGCAAGATTTTATACATTAAGAATAGGCTGTGAAGAACCAATGTAGGTAAAATTATTGGTTTTGAGTAGAGAGAAAAATAAATGGAATTAAAACAATAAACAAAGATTTAAAGGAAGAAAGAATTTAAAGGTGGAAATTGAGAAAGACTTAAACACAAAACTGAGAAAAGTCCAGTTCAGTCTGTCCCAATCAAAGCCATTGTAAAGCTATCTTCACATATCTGAACTTTTTTTAATGAAAATTTTAAATCTGTACAAAATTATGATGGAGTAAGCATATCATCCACAGAGAAATAAAACTAGTGGAATAACAATAGAATCTAACCTTGAACATGCATCTTAATTAATAACAAATAGAAGATAAATCTCAAATTTAAAAACAAGGTGTCCCCTCTCTGACCAATAGCAGTTAAGAGACATAACATCCTGCATTATAAAATTAGTTTGTAAGTGAAAAGATGTGATTTGAAAAAGATATGTTATAATATAATCTGAGTATTTCACAAGAATACCAATAATTTCTTCTGGGACTTTTGTTTTATGTTAATATAAATCTATTTGTACTTTGTTATATATGGTGAATCTTTTCATGCACCTGAACTTCAGAAATCACTGTTGTTTCTGGTGAAACTAGTTGTAAACATGAGTCTAATTCTGGTTCTTAGTTGATAATTTTATTACTATGAAAGTAATGTTTTAATCCGCATCTTGTATTCCTAAATGTTATGAAAGACACATACAATTATTTTTTGTCAAACTAGAAAATAATTATTGGCACTTTCTGGTCCCTGTAAGCATGGGGAATAATAATATGTTCACATAATCATGTCCAATTCCTGCAAGAAAAAGTTTCTGGTTAAGGATGGAAAGTAAAGAGAAACTTTTGTTTTCTCCTTTATCGGGAACCCCACTAAAATGGTAATAAAGGAACTGGGTTTCCCATGGCAAAGGGAATGACGGGCACAATGAGTAGGTGAGATTTCAACCAAGATCTGGAGGACAACATGTGGTCGGAGGAGCAGTAGCGGCTGTTGGAGGCGGAGGACCCTCCCCGCGGTCAGGAAGACAACGAGGTGCCCTGAAGAGACGTGAGTGCTGCCAGGGCAGTGCTGTGCTGAAAACCGACGTGTGTGAAAGATGAAGGAAGGACAGCGCACTCTGCGCCGGAGCCCACCAGCTGGCCACCAGGAGGCCTGCAGGCCTGGAGACCAAACGCTGCTGTCTTTCTGTCACCCTGTGTTACTGTTGCTTGTTACTGGATTTCATACATGGAATAATACGTCAGGTATGCTTATGCATCTGACTTCTTCTGCTCATCATCCATGTTTTTGATGATTAGAAGTTTGCTCCTTTTTATTGTAGAGAGCATTCCATGGTGTGTTTCTACCACAATCTGTTTATTCATTGTCCTGTTGGTGAACATTTGGATTGATTTCAGTCTGGGACTAGTGTAAATAAAGCTGCTGTTCTTTTTGTGGCAAAATGTTTTCATTTCTCTCGGGGAAACAGCTAACATTGGACTTGCTGGGTCATTGTGTAAGAGTGTGTTTAAGCATTACAGAATCTGCCAAATTGCTTTTCAAAGTCCATTAATATAGCCTTTCTAATTTCAGCCATTCTAATGTTTGATATGGTATCTCAAATAACTTTGATTTGTATTATTTTTATAAAACATGCAGTGATTTTTTAAAAAATATTTTATTTATTTACTTTTTTAGAGAGAAGGGAAGGGAAGGTGAAAGAGAGGGAGAGAAACATCAATGCGTGGTTGCCCTTCACATGCCCCCAACTGGGGACCTGACCCACAACCCAGGCAGGTGCCCTGACTGGGAATCGAACCAGCGACCCTTTGGTTTGCAATTCCAAGGTGTCTCAATCCACTGAGCTACACCAGCCAGGGCTGATTTGTATTCCTTCAATGAGTGATGATATTGATCACATTTTCACATGTTCATTGGTTATTCATTTATCTTAATTTGTGAAGTGTCTGTTCAAGCCTGTGTTGTCTTTTACTACTTATTGTTGTGTAGGAGTTTCTTATATATTGTGGAAAGAAGTGTTTAGTTTGATTTACGTATTGGAAACATTTTCTCAGTTTGCCTTTGATTTTCTTAACTGTCTTTATTTTTTATTGTTTTATTTTATTTTTTAATTAAATTTACTGGGGTGACATGGGTTAATAAAATTATATAGGTTTTAGGTGTACAATTCTATAACGTTGTCCGTGTCTGAGTTTTACTTTTTGCTTAATCCCTTCATCTTTTTTCACCCAGCCCCACAACCCCCTCCCCTCTGACAGCTGTCAGTCTGTTCTCTATCCGTGTATGAGTGTGTTTCTATTTTTTTGGTTAGTTTATGTTGTCCATTAGATTTACACAATGGAATACTATTTGGCTATAAAAAGAAGGATATCTTACCCTTTGTGACAGCATAAATGGAGCTGGTGAGAGCAGTATGCTAAGTGAAATAAGCCAGTCAGAGAAAGAGAAGCATCATATGATTTAACTCATATGTGAAATCTAATGAAAAAAAAAAGTTAGCTATATCTTTTGATGAAGAAAACATTTTAATTTTGATGAAGCCAAATCTATTTCTTTTAGGTTAATAACTTTAGTGTACTAAGAAATCTTTGCCTACCCAAATTTAATGAAAATATTTAAAAAGCCGTTTACATATCAGCATGGGTATTTTTCAGGACTTTCTGTTCCGTGCCATTGATCTACTGTATTTTTCGGACTATAAGACACACCGGACCATAAGACGCACCTAGGTTTTAGAGGCGGAAAATAGGAAAATTTTTGAAGCAAAAAATGTGCTAAAATATTTAATAACCTTTGATCCTGCTCCACTGCCGCCCCCCAACCCCCCACAGTGAGCCAGGTAAGCTATATTAGGACTATAAGACACAACCCCTTTTCCTCCCAAATTGGGGAGGGGGTGCGTCTTATAGTCTGAAAAACACGGTATTTGTCTATCTTTAAGCCGATAGCATATTGGCTTGAATACTACAGGTAACAGGAAGTCTGGGAAACAATTAGGAAGATTATTTTGGCTTTCCTAAGCACTTTGGTTTTCCATATATCTTTTATTATTTTTTTACTCAACAAATGTATATTGAGGGCACTGTTCTTTTATTTTCAATGTCATTTTGTATTGGTTTGAGGTATGCAGCACAGTGGTTAGGGAAGCATATACTTCACAGAGTATTCACCCCTGATATTTCTACTTGGCCCCGCATCTTGGAAAATCATCTTGTCATTTTTCATAAGAAAAGCCTTTTGGATTTTTATAGCTTTTTGTATTGAACCAACGGATAAATTTGGTAAGAACTGACATCTTAACAATATTAAGCTCCAATCTGTTTACATTTTGTAAGTTCTCCATTTACTTAGTTTTTCTTAATTTTGCCTAGAAGTATTTATAGTTTTTAGTATAGAAGTCATGTATATCTTTTCTTAAACCTATTCCTCACACTTAAAGTATTGAGCTGAATGGTAAAGAAAATTTAAGTTAAATAATTTCTTTAAATATAAAAAATTGGAACAATTATGGTTTCAAATTCAACACTAAGAATACAGAACTATAGATTGAAAAAATGATTTTGAAAAATTGAAAGTAATCACTGGTTGAATGAAATCAGACTTTATAAAACCTTTGAAAGACTAAAAAAATAAAAAGAAACATAGTTTGCAGTTTTAGAGAGAAAAAACAAGTAAAACAATAGGACTCTAAAAGTTAAAACAGATAAAAGCACTATGAAAAATATATGATTTAAAACACTAAATGAAAATAAAAAAATGATAATATTGGAAGGCATAGGATCAAAAATTGGATCCAAGAAGAGACATAAGAAAGACAAAGTGACACAAAATTCGTTAAAATCAAAGATAAGTAAGTGATTGTGGGGAGGGGGGTTGGGTGGAGGTGGAGGAGGGTATAGAGCAGATAAATGATAATGGAAAAAAATAAAAATAAATAAAAATAAAAATATAGGCAGATAAAGTTACTCAAATGTGAGCAAGACAAATAATAGGAATGTTCATTTCCATATCGAAGCAAACTGAAGGAACAAATAATGGGACAAATGTTTTATGGATAGCAAAAACAGTTCATTTCTAGTTTTTGACTCTCCACATATACAAAAAAATGATCAAAATATACAGACTATGGAGAAATTAGAAAGGATGATTTTATTATTTCACTTTAAGATCTAAAAAAATGAACACACCATTTTTCAATATCCTTGCAGTGCATATCAATATGGATTATAATCTTGGCCACAAAAATGTCTTAGGGAGTTATAATCAGCAGAAGCTAAACAGGTTGCATGTTAAAGAAAATAAACCACCCGCAGATTTTGTGAAACAAAACAGAAACTATGGTGTTGGGTCAAAGATGAAATAAAACCTGTTGTTAGAGGCTATTTCCAAAAAAAAAAAGGAAAAATAACGAAATGAGAAAGAGTAATAATGGTTCAACATTAGGAAATCTCTTTATGTAACTTATCAACAAACAAAAGGAAAACAGTTTTAAATAAATCACTAAATGGCAGAAAAGGAAATTTAACAAGACCTAAGAGCTATCTTATAAAAACTATATAAAATAGGTGCTAATACAACATAAAGTCTCCCAAAATAACAAATATTACAGTTAACATTGAAATAATAAAGTCATCTAGACAGAAAAAAAAGACAAGGATGCCTATCATTATCATAATTGTTATATATATACACATATGTATATGTGTGTATGTGTATTTAGAAGTTTTAGCTAATGCAATAGGATAAAAAAAGAAATAATGGGTCTAAATAATAAAATAAGATACAACATTATATGTCTTATGATTATATACATAGAAACCCAAAGGACCTAACTAAAGCCCATAAAAACTAGGAAAGAAATTTACCAACATGCATGAATAAAAAATAAGTATATGAATTTATAGATTTTATTTGGAACAACATAAACTGAGAATAAATAAAATAATTTGTCAGACACAATAGCAAATACATACTTATAAACATCTGAAAGGCATGGACCTATATGAAGAAAACTATTGAAGGAAATTAAATATGATCTAAATAAATAGAGATGTACAAGATGCCCCCAATTAGAAAAACAGAAATTTAAAAACATCAATTCTTATTTTATTTATTTTATTTTAATTGTTCAAGTACAGTTTTCTGGTTTTTGTCCATGTCCTTTATACTTGTTCCTGCAAACCCTTCCCCTTTTCCCCTGAAATTCCCTCCCCTCACCCCTCAGTCACTGTCAGCCTGTTCTCTATTTCGGTGTCTTTGGTTATATTTTGCTTGTTTGTTTGTTTTGTTGTTTAGGCACCTGTTCTGATATTATTGGATAATGTGGAGCACTTGCAACTTGTGATGCCACTGATACTGGATAAAGTAATATAAAAACTTATATGAGGAACAATATGAATCCAGCCAAGAAAAATGTAAAATGAAAGTAGGGAATGGGGGATTTAATAGATTTAAATGTAAAAAAGCACCCAATACAGTGTTAAAAGACAATGTAGAAAAATATTTTCAACACATATGACTAAAGATTAGTATATCTGATAGACAAAGACTCAAATCTATTGATAAAATATGACATATAATCCCAAAGAAAACGGAACTGAACAGTCACTTAGAGAAAAGAAAATTAAAGTGTACATTAAAAATATGCATACATAAAAACTAACACATCAAAGAGAAACCATTTCTCACCCACTAGATTGGCAAACACAATGTCCTAAGTGGCAATTCAGCGTGGGAGGAGATTCAGAGGAGCAGACCTTCATTTCTGTGTGAGCCTGAATTGATAAAGCCTTTATAGAAAAGATCTGGCAATATCTACTAAATTTTAAGATACACTCCATATTGGTCCAGCAGTCAGCCTCACTTTGGGAACCTAGCCTATGGAAATAAAAACACCAGTTTGCAACTTATAGAAATTAGAGCTCTAGAACTTTTACCAGTTCCCCATTTCCCCCTCAGGAGAAAAACAAGTTCTTTCTGTGTTCGAGTGGCCAGAAATAGTCCAGCCCTTCTCCCCTCTCCCCTAGTCACTTCCTCTGCTGTTCTTGACTGTACCAGGCACACGTGAGCACTAGAAACTTGGTGCTGGCTGTCTCCCTGCACAGCGTGCTCTTTGCCCAGATACCCATCTAGTGAACTGACTGCCTCATCTCCTTGAGGTCTTTGTTCCTCGTCACCTTCTCAGTGGGACCTGCTTCAACCAACTTACTTGAAATCAAAACCACAGCCCCTTCACCCTGCCCATACACTCCCAACCACCTAATCTAGCTCTCTTTTTTCCTATGTCCTTTCTACTCCCTACCTAATATACTAAATTCATTACTTATATATTTTATTTAGTGTTTATTGTCCTATTCATTGTGTACCTTCTCTTAAAAATATATATGCCAAAAGCACAGGTATTGTGATTTTTTTACCTTGATTTTTTTGAGTACCTGATATACAAAAAGTGATAATAAATATTTGTTTGTTAGATGCCCATAAGTACATACGTTTTTATTGAAGCATTTTTTCTAGCCAAATACAATAATAACAACATAGCACTGACCCCCAAACCTGAAAACAGCCTGATGTTTCATTCAGCTAAATGGTTGAATAAATTATGGTAAATCCATACTTCTGGATACATAGTTATTTACTTCTAGCATTTGGATGGAAGGGCATAGCTTTACTGATGAATGAAAACATCAATTTCATATTAATATATTATGATCCTATTTTTATACAAATCAAAGTAATAAAAGTCATATTTTTGTGTAGACTTGGGAACAATTGTAGGGAGAGGGAAGGAATGCTATACCCCAGGCTGTTAGCGAAGAGTGTCAGGATTTTTCCCAGGTCCCTTTAGATCCTTCTTTCATCATTTTTGGTAACATCAGAGGAAATAGAAATAGTAGGGTCAAAATAACAACATTTTTGAGTAAATATATTTAGTAATCCTATAGCTTATGAGATAATATTGTTTCTACAAAACAATTAACTGGGAAATCTAGAAATTTAAAATTTGAGTTTTCTAAATAAAAAGTAAAGGTAGGGAAAAGAATAACATACTGAAGAATAACATTAACAAATGGGATGCAAATCTTATATGGTGAAACTTTTGAAACATTGCTAAGAAGAATGAAAAGATCTAAATAAAAAGAAACATTTCCTATGCATGGATCAGAAGGCTCACTATATTTGAGATGGCAATTTCCCCCTAATTGGTGTATGGATCCAATGCAGTTGTTATCGAAATCCTGGCAGGACTTTTTGCAGAAATTGGAAAGCTGGTCTCAAATTTTATGTGGAAATGCAGAGGACCCAGAATAGCCAAAACAATCTTGAAAAACCAAGTTAGAAAACTTACACTTTCTGATTTCAACGCTTATTATAAAGCTACATTAATTGACAGTTATAATACTGGCATAAAAATAGATAAATGGATCAATGGAACAGAATTGAGAGTGAAGTAATAAGTCACTATGTTATTGGTCCATGTTTTTTTTTTCACAAAAGTGCCAAGACAATTCAATGAGGAAAAGATTGATTGTCTTTCAATCAATGGCAAATGGATATTTAGATATCAGCATGCAAAAAATTCATTTGTACCTTTACCTCACACCATATACCAACATTAACTCATGCGAGAGCAGGACTAGGCCATGGACCTGTATCTATATGGTCACACAAGGCCCTGTGTTTGCTTTAATGCTCTGCTTTCACAGTTTTGAAATTCTTAATGATTTGTGATCAAGGGTCCCCCAGCTTTGACTTTTATGGAGTTCTACAAATTGTGTCACATCCTGTGTCAGAGTGAAAATGATAAAAGCTTTCCAAAGAATATATAGGACATAGTCTTTGTGACTTTGGGTTAGACAAAAAGGTAGCTAACACACCAAAAACATTTCCCATTAGTAGATAAATTGACAAATTGGAATTTAACAAAATTTAAATCTTTTGTGCTTCAAAATATACCATAAAGAAAATAAAAAAAACTAGTTCCAGTCTGGGAGAAAAATATTAGCCAATCATATTTCTAATGAACAACTTGTACATAGATATGTAAAGAATTCTTACAACTCATTAGATAAGCAACCTGATTAAAAGATGAGCTAATGATTTTAATAGCTATTTCTCCAAAGAGATACATGGAGGGCAATAAACATGTGAAAAGAGGGTCAATGTCATTAATCATTAGGGAAAAAGCAAATTAAAAATAAAACATGAGATACCAATGCACTCCCCCTGGATTGGCTACAATCAAAGACATAAAACATAAGTGTTAGCAAGATTGTGGGAAAACTGGAACCTTTATACATGCCAATGGGAATGTAACATGGTCCTTTGAAAACACTGTAAGATAATTTCTTAAACATAATGTTAACATATGACCCAGTGATTTCACTTCTAGATATCTACCTAGAAATGAAAATGTTATGTTCATAGAAAGATTTCTATGCAAATATTCATAGCAGCATTTATCCTAATAGCTAAAAACCCCAATGTCTATCAACAGGTGAATGGATAAGTAAAAGGTGGTGGATACGTATAATGAGTACTGTTTAGCAATAAAAAGGAGTGAAGTACTGATACCTGCTGCAATGTGAAAGAACCTCAAAAATATTATTCTCAGTAAGAGAAGCTAGATGCAAAAGACCCCAAATGATCTATATCAACTTTCCAGGAAAATGAAATCTGAAAAGAAAGCAGAGCGATGATAAAGTAGATGTGGGGCTGGAGAATGGAACAGGGATTGACTACAAATAGCCGTGAATGAACTTTTTGGGGCAGTGAAAATGTTCAAAATGTGGATTGTGGTGATAGTTGCAGAACTCTATGAATTTACTAAAAGTCATTGAAATGTACAATTAAAAAAATTTTCTTATTGTTGTTCAAGTACAGTTGTCTCAATTCCCCCCCTACTTCCCCCAACCCCAGCCATCCCCACTTCCCACACTTGATCCCACCCCCCTCCCTTTGGTTTTGTCCATGTGTCCTTTATAGATGTTCCTGAAAAACCTTCCTTCTTCCCACCCCCATTATCCCCTCCCACCTCTGGTTACTGTCAGTTTGCTCTTAATTTCAATGTTTCTGGTTATATTTTGCTTGCTTGTTTGTTTTGTTGATTAGGTTCCACTTAAGATGAGATCATATGGTATTTGTCTTCCACCACCTGGCTTACTTCACTGAGCAAAATGCTCTGCAGTTGCATCCATGCTGCTGCAAAGGGCAGCATGGAATACTATGCAGCAGAAAGAAAGAAAAACAGGCAAATTTTATAAGTATAAAGTGTACCTCATTAAAATATTAAAGAATAAAGGTAGGCATGCTAATTGCTGAATCAGTTGAAGAAAAGTTAGCTATATTTCTTTCTGGAATGCAAGAAAAAAGAGGAAAAATATGAAAAAAGTTAAGATATGCTGTATAATCTAATGCTTCAACATTCTACCAATGGAAATTCCAGAAGGAGGGAAATAAATGTTAATGAAATAAACTGACATAAAACATAGAAATATGTATATTGGATAAGAAACAGAGTTTAGCCATACATATTCTGTTTATAAGGTACATATAAAAAATAAAACAGTTCAACAAGATTGAAAATAAAGGGATTGAAAAAGGCATTCCAAACAAATGCAAAGTTAAGAGTGCTCTGTAGCAGAACTAACATCAGAAACAAATATTGATAGAATTTAGGTTGAAAAGTATTGCAATGGAATACTACACAGCAGAAAGAAAGAAGGAACTCCTACCCTTTGCAACAGCATGAATGGAACTGGAGAGCATTATGCTAAATGAAATAAGCCAGGCGGTGAAAGACAAATACCATATGATCTCACCTAGAAGTGGCACCTAATCAACAAAACAAGCAAGCAAAATAGAACCAGAGACATGGAAACAAAGAACAAACTGACAGTGACCAGAGGGGAGTGGGGAGGGGGATAACAGGGGAAAGAAGGGGAAGGGTCATCAAGGAATCAGATAAAGGACCGGTGGACAAAGACCATGGGGGTGAGGGGAGCGGAGATTGAAAGTGGAAGGTGAGGGCTGGGTAGGGCAGGGGAGAACAATGGGGGGGGAAATGGGGACAACTGTAATTGAACAACAATAAAAAATAAAAAAAAAAGAATGTAGAAGGTTATTTCATACTGGTAAGATATACACTCTACCAGTCTACATGGCAGAAGTAATGGTCTATACAAAATCTTTAAAATACTAAAGTTAAATATTTTGTAGCTATGTAGTGTCAGAGCTGGAGTTCAGAACACCCCGTCCTCAGCCTTCCCATCTACCCCGACTCCTTCCCTTCTTCCTGACCGGCATTAGATAGCACAGCGTTAATCCCTACATTGTGCTGCCTTTCCAACATGAAGAAGCCTCAAAAACAATGTTCATTAGGCTAAAAAAGGAATAGCAAAGACTCACGAATGAAACAGATCTTAAGGAAAACATTTTCGAACTGCATGTAATAAGATCATAATAAAAAACAGGACAAAGAAAGAGTTCCCCAACCCATCTACTGAGAAGTTTTCAAAGCTGCTTCCAAATCCAAATAAAAATAAAGAACAAATCAAAATAAAAATTACAGATGATTAAGAAATAAATACCAATGAAAACATTACATATAAAAACAATAAATATACACAAAGTGGCACAGAAGTAAATATGCACGACTTGAAATGAATTTATTAGAAAACAAGAAACATTGAAAATAAAATTGTTTTAAATCAAGCTATTAAAAAAAGAAATTGAGGCTATCCTCCTCAGGAAGAAGACAAGAATTATAAGAGAAAAAAATATAGCATGCACATAATAAAGAAAAGAAGGATATAATTAAATCTCAAACAAAAAATAAGATTAATGAATCAATACAATTAAAATGTGGTTCTTTGAAGAGAGCAACAAAATGGAAAGTTTGATCAAGAGAACAAAAGAAATTATGTAAATGAACAATGCTAACAATAATAAAAAGAATGTATCTCCAGTTAAGGAAGATATTAAAACTTTATAAAAGAAATTCTTGTGTAATTTCTACCAATAAATATGACAACCTAGAAAAAATGATTACTTTCTAGGAAAATATGAATGATTAAAACTGAGAGTCAACAGAAGCATTAAGTAAAACTAATAGTAATAGAAGAAATGTATAATTCCCTCCCAGACTTGCCCTAACCCCTCCCTCTGCCCACACCACACACAAACAGTTCCCCAAAGGTATGAGTTTCAAACAGTTTTATGGACAATTTCCAGCAATTCTTCAAGGAAAAGAAAATGTGCAAATTAAATACACTTCCCATTCATTAAAGCAATTGCAAATCACCCCAAATCATCATAACACCACTGTATTTCTGCTATCAAAACCAGGTGTATACAAGGTAAATGCAAATTGTACATCAATGTTGCTTTTAAACACATGAGGCTAAATCCTCTAGTGAAATATCAGTGAGTCCAGTCCACGAGTGAATGAAAGAATCATGTGACATGATGGAGGATATCAAGAATTCTCAGAAGGTCTCATTAGAAAATCTATCTAGGCTTTTGGTTAAACCTGGCAGATCGAACTCATCCATGTTTATCCGTGTTCCCTCTGAAACTCCACAAAATCACTTGCCAGAGAGTTCCACTGCAGAAAGCAGTGAGGATGAAAGAACAGGAGAGGAAAGAACATCAAAACCAGATGTCAAACAAGCATTTTGGAAGATAGGATATTCATGGATAAGTGGTAGCCCATTTCACAGAGTAGAGGAATGAGAAACCTAATTGGACCCCTGTCTTATACCACATACAAAAATCAACTCAAAATGGATTAAAGACTTGAATGTAAGATCTGAAACTGTAATGTATAGCATTGACACTATAGTTAATAACACTGTATTTGGAAATTGCTAAAGGAGTAGATCTTAAAAATTTTCATCAGAGGAAAAATATTTTCGTGATTATGTGTGCTGATGGATGTTAACCAGACTTATTGTGGTGATCATTTTGCAGTATACACAAATATTGAATCATTATGTTGTACACCTGAAACTGATATAATGTTATATATCTATTATATCTAAATTTAAAAAATCTATAAATTAAGAAAAATTAAATATACTCCTATAAGATCCAGGGATTGTGCTCCTTGGTATATGCCACAAAGAACTGAGAGATTATGTCTGTACAAATGCCTGCCCATGAATGTTTACAGCGCCTTTACTCAGAATTGCCCAGATGTGGAAGCAACCAAGGTGGCCTCTAAATGGTAAACTGATAATCCATGGTATGTGAAGACAATGAAATATTATTCAGTGTCAAAAAGAAATGAGCTATCAAGCCACGAAAAGACAGGGAAGAACCTTAAATACATGTTACTAAATGAAAGAAGCCAAACTGAAAGTTTGCATAGTGTTTGATTCCAACTGTATGACATTCTAGAGAAGGCAAAGCTGTGGAGAGAGTAAAAAGATCAGTGGCTGCCAGGGGTTAGGAGGAGGGATGAATAAGCAGAGTTCAGAAAATTTTTAGAGCAGAAAAACCACTCTGTATGATACTGTCAGGGTGGAAACCTGTCATTATACACTTGTCCGTACCCACAGAATGTACAACAAGAGTGAACCTTAGCATAATCTGTGAAATTTGGGGGATAATGATGCGTCGTTGTAGGTTCACAACTGTAACAAATGTACCATTTGATGGGGGATGTTGACGATGGAGTAGGCTGTGCATGTTTGGGGGAGAGGATATATGGGAAGTCTCTGCTTCCTTCTCAAGTTTGCTGTGAACCTAAACTGCTCTAAAAAGTTAAGTTTATTTTAAGTATACTTAAAAAAACCAACCTGAATTTGTAGAACTTTTTGATGTTGTTCTTGGCAATAATTTCTTGGATTTGACACCAAATGCACTGGCAACAAAACCAAAAACAAACAAGTGGGACGGCATCAAGCTAAAAAGCTCTGCACAGTAAAGAAACCATTGACAGAGCTAAAAGATATCCTACAGAATAAGAGAAAATATTTGCAAACCATTTATCCGATGAGAGGTTAATATCCAAAAAATATAAGAATATCTCCTGCAACTCAACAACTACAATAACACCACTGACAAAAACAAAACAAACCCTCAATTAAAAATAATGGGCATAGGACTTGCATACACATTATCCCAGGAAGACATACAAACTGCTGCTAGGTATATGAAAAGGTGCTCAACCTCACTAATTGTGAGAAAAATGCAGATTGAAAACCCAGTGAAATATCACCTCACAGTTGTTAGAATGGATCTTATTAAAAGAGAAAGAACTAATGTTAGCAAGGATGTGGAGAAATTGGAACCTTGTACCCTGTTAGAGGAAAAAAAGTGGTACAGCACTGTGGAAAACAGTGTGAAGATTCCTTAAAACATTCCCACTTTGAGATATTTAATTATATGAATTAAAATCAGGATTTGGAAGAGATATCTGTATGTCCATCTTCACCTCAGCATTATTAACAATTGCCAAAGTATGGAAACAACCCAAATGTTCATTGGCAGATGAATAGATAATGAAAATGTAGACTGCACTTACAATAGAATGTTATTTAACCTTAGAAAAGAAGGCAATCCTCCAGCCAAGATGGAGGCGTAGATAGACACACTGTGCATCCTCGCACAACAGAAAGAAGGACAACAACAATTTAAAAACAAAAAACAACTAGAAGTTACAGAAAAATTGAACTGTATGGAAGTCCAACAACCAAGGAGTTAAAGAAGACACATTCATCCAGACCGGTTGGAGGGGCGGAGTCAGGCAGCCAGATGGAGAGGACTCTTGGCAAAGCAGTGGCTGGCAGACCCAGCCAGGCGACGGATTATGGAATGGGGTACAGCATGCAAGGTGGTTGGCGACCAGGCGGTCCCACATTTGCGCGCAGATAAACCAGCTGAAACTGGGTAGTGAGACAGACCCCACAACCCAGAGTCCCAGAGCTGGGAAATAAAGCCTCAAATCACTGATGGAAAACATCTGTGGAGGTTGAGGCGCCAGTGTGAGAAACTCCCAGCCTCACAGGAGAGTTCATTGGAGAGACCCACAGGGTCCTAGAATGTACACAAACCCACCCACATGGGAATCAGCACCAGAAGGGCCCAATTTGCTTGTGGGAAGCAGAGGAAGTGACTGAAATCCGGCAGAGAGCAGAGCAAGTGCCGTTGGTCCTACTCAAACCCCTTCCACACATACAGCGTCACAACCCAGCGATGTGGGTTACCCTGCCCTGGTGAACACCTAAGGCTCCACCCCTCACTACGTAACAGGTGCATAGAGACAAAAAAGATGGCCCCCAAAAAGAACAGATCAAAGCTCCAGAAAAAAAAAACAACAAAACCCTAAGCGATGAAAATGTAGCCAACCTATCAGATGCACAGTTCAAAACACTGGTAATCAGGATGGTCACACAATTGGTTGAATTTGGTCACAAATTAGATGAAAAAATGAAGGCTACACTAAGTGAAATAAAGGAAAATGTACAGGGAACCAATAACAATAGGAAGGAAACTGGGACCCAAATCAACAGTGTGGACCAGAAGGAAGACAGAAACATCCAATCAGAAAAAAATGAAGAAACAAGAATTCAAAAAAATGAAGAGAGGCTTAGGAACCTCCAGGACATCTTTAAATGTCCCAACATCCAAATCATACGGGTACCAGAAGGGGAAAAGGAAGAGCAACAAGTGGAAAAGTTATTTGAACAAATAATAAAGGAGAACTTTCCCAATCTGGCAAAGGAAATAGACTTCCAAGAAGTCCAGGAAGCTCAGAGAGTCCCAAAGAAATTGGACCCAAGGAGAAACACACCAAGGCCCATCATAATTACATTAGCCAAGATTAAAATAAAGGAGAGAATTCTAGAAGCAGCAAGAGAAAAGGAGACAGTTACCTACAAAGGAGTTCCCATCAGACTGTCAGTGGATTTCTCAAAAGAGACCTTCCAGGCAAGAAGGGGCTGGAAGGAAGTATTCAAGCCATGAAAGGCAAGGACCTACATCCAAGATTGCTCTATCCAGCAAAGCTTTCATTTAGAATGGAAGGGCAGAAAAAGTGCTTCTCAGATAATGTCAAGTTAAAGGAGTTCATCATCACCAAGGCCTTATTATATGAAATGTTAAAGGGACTTATCTAAGAAAAAGAAGATAAAAAATATGAACAGTAAAATGACAACAAACTCATAGTTATTAACAACCACACCTAAAACAAAAGCACAAACAAACTAAGCAAACAATAGAACAGGAGCAGAAATACAGAAATGGAGATCACCTGGAGGAATATCAACAGGGGGTTAGGAGTGGGAGAGAGGGGGTAAAGGTACAGAGAACAAGTAGCATAGACGGTGGGTAGAAAATAGACAGGGGGAGGCAAGAATCATGTGGGAAATGTAGAAGCTAAAGAACTTATGACACATGGACATGAACTAAAGGGGGGGAATGTGGGTGGGAGGGGGTGTGCAGGGTCAAGGGGAGTAAAAGGGGGAAAATGGGACAACTGTAATAGCATAATCAATAAAATATATTAAAAAAGGTAATTTTCCCATTTGCAACAACATGTATGAGAGAATATTATGCTCAATGAAGTAAAGCAGTCTCAGAAAGATATATATTATGCGATTCCACTCACATGAAATATCTAAAACAGTCAAAGTCACAGAAGCAGAGAATAGAGTGGTGGTTGCCACGAATGGAGGAAAGGGAGATGGGAAACTTTTTCAGTGGGTATAAAGTTTTGGTTATGAAAGATGAGTAAGTTCTGGAGATCTACTGTAAAACATAGTACCCATAGTTAACAAACATTAAAAAGTTTTTGGAGATGATGGATATGTTTAGTACCTTGGTTGTGGTGATGGCATCATGAATGTGTGGAGATATCCAAATCCATGAAGACATATACATTAAATATGTACAAATTTTGTATTTCAATTATAATTCAATACATTTATAAAGATGTATAAAATATACTAATTACTTACACAGGGGGAAAGTAACAAGAGGCAAGTGAAAGGGTTCAGGAATCAGAAGCACCATTACTTCGGAAGGCAGGTGGGAGGTGAAAAGCAAAAACCGGCAAAATGAGGCTCACCAGTCGTCTAGAGGGTCCGTCCATTCCACAGAGCCCTAACTGGTTGTTCAAGCCTCATTCCTACATGTGGGTGGACCCCCAGTGGGTGCCTGCTGGAATCTTTGAGAACAAACAAAAAACAGGTCAGGAGCTGGGAAAAAATTAACTCTTCAAAGAACCTTGGAAGAAATTAATTCCAAGATGGAATTAAAAAATTATCATCCTCAGCAATAGAGATAAAATATTAGATTCATTAAAAAGGGGGATTTCTTGCCACCTTGGTGACTCCTTTTCTTTTCCTTAACATATTGGACTGGCTCAGGCTGACCTCTAACCTCTTCTCCACCTGTGCTCCTTCCCTGTGTAATCTCGAGTCCCGTGGCTTCAAATACCAGCCACACACAGACAATTTCCAATGGACTCTCTACCTTACATCCCTTCCCTGGATTCCAGGTGTATATTCAACCATCTCCACTTGGATAACCCTGGCAGGCTTTTCATACTTACCTGGGTAAGAACCTATCACTGACCTTTAAATCACCTCTTGAAAATGCCTCATTCTTCAGTTTTCCCAAATACAGGATTTAATAAATACACGTAACACTTACTAAATGCTAAACACTATTCCAAGCAATTACATAACTCAGTGAATTCCGTCAGCACCTATGAGGTATGTGCTCTTATGATCCATGTTACAGATGAAGAAATTGAGGCACAGAGGTGTTAAGGAATTTTTCCCCAGGTCACATAACTATTAAAGAACAGAATGAAGCACCAGGGTCCAGGCCCTTCAATCACCACCCAATATTTCTATCTAGGCAAATGAAAACTTTATCCTTCAGTTTCTTTGATTAAAATTTTTGGTCTTCTATGACGCCTTCTCTCTCACACCTCGCATTTATTCCCTATTCAATTGTCCTTGGCCCCACCAGAGACCTGTATCCAGTATCCCACCCCGTTCTGTATGTCCGTTGCACCAACTTGGTCCTTAACACCACCGTCTCTTGCCTCAGCTGTTACGGTAGCTACTAACTTGTCACCTTCTTTTACCTTTGCTGTACTGCAGCTGCTCTCCAAACACCAAATAAGCGGAAGAGATATTTTAAGACCAATAACAGATCATTTCGCTCTACTAAAAACCCTCCAAGGTCTCCCCACTTTATTTTGAATGCAGTCTAAAGTCTTGACCATAATCTATGAGAAAACACATGACCTGTATCTCCAGCCTCATCTCCTGCTATCCTTCTTGTAGATCACTACCCTGGGGCACCCTAACCTCCTTGCTTTGTTTGGACTTTCTAAACAGGTTTCTTTTCCTGCCCTTTCATTGGCTGTGCTCTCTGCTTAGCACGTTTCTTCAAGAGTTTGGTGGTGCTTTTCCTCAATTGATTCAGGACTCTCATCAAGTAATAGCCTCTTGGAAAGCCCTCCCAGGGCATCCTGTTTAAAACAGCACTCACTCTCATTGCACTCTGTCCACGGACCCCACATGGACTTTCTTTCCTAGGCACTTTCTGCCATTGTCATGGATTTATCCACTCTTCTGTTTGGTTCACTTGTCTCACCATTATATTCTGGCACCTAATTAAGGGCTGGGCGCATGGTGTTGGGAAATATTTGAGAATAATGAGTACAGTATTATATTAATATATAGGGCAATATGGTTAGAATTCTGAGCATATAAAAGGCATTCTTAAAAAAGACACAGGAGGGTGACACTGGCAACCTGGAGCACATACAATTTTTGTAAGTAACTTCTGAGCGAGGTGGAAAAGCAGACTAGGCTAAAGATTAACCTATATAATTGATTTATCAAGAAATTCATCAGAACACCAGCTAACCCCCACAGAGGAAGACGCCGTGGCTGGTTCTGTGGCAGCGCAGCAGGGGACCCTGGATGAATAGCTGTCGTTAGAAGGTCGGGAAGACGCAGTTGAAATCTTTCCCTCACTAATGGCAGACCTTCATGAAGGCTCGATAGGAGGAGCACAGACAGGTCAAAACCCGCAGAAGAAAAATCTAATGCCTTCACTCTTCGATTTGAACAGATCCTTAAAAAGATCATGGAGACTAAAATGTTGATGGGTGAAGGGAAGAGAGAAGCTGCCTTTTCACTTGCTGAGGCCAAGTTCACGGCAGGGGACTTCAGCACCACCATTACCAAGGATGTAAATAAAGCCCAAGTGAAGATTTGTGTGAAGAAAGATTATGTAGCAGGGGTTACTTTGCCAGTATTTGAATATTATCATGAGAGAACTGATCGTTATGAACTGACTGATTGAGCCAGAGGTAAGGAACAATGGACTAAATTAAAGAAAAATTACACCAAAACAGTGGAACTGTTGGTGGAACTAGCCTCGCTGCAGACTTCCTTTGGGACTTGGGATGAAGCTATTAAGATAACCAACAGGTGTGTCAATGCCATTGAATGTGTCATCATTCCCTGGATTGAACCTACCCTCGCTTGTATCATCACAGAGCTGGGTGAGAGAGAGTGAGAAGAGTTGTACAAGTTAAAGAAAACACAGGAGAAGAAAAAGACCCTCGAGGAAAAGTCTGAGAAGGAACTTGGAGCTATGGAGGGCAGCTGGAGAGGTGATGGAGCCTGCCAGTCTTCTGGCTGAAGAGAAGTCTTCTGTATGAATAATCTTTCCTGTTCTGGTTCTTTCAGAAGCCCTAATAAGGCACCATTTTAGTTCACAGTGTGTAGGTTTGGGTTGTCTGTTTATTTTTTGGCCTAAGAATTTCACTGGTAGTAAAATTTCCCTGAATGTCCATTGATGGGATTACCTTTGCAGAATCCTAACTTAGCAATCACTTATCACAGATGAGATTTAGAGAACCTGCCCAGGAACTTGTAGAATTTATCCTGCAGAAGAGTCACCCTACTCCCTCTACATCTGTATTACAAGTGATAGGCTTCCAAAGCGTATTGGGAAATTCCCCTTAGGAACAGGCAGTGGTCTCAGGCCAACACAAACAGGCCATCCATCGTGGAAATACCCTTCGTC
Source organism: Anoura caudifer (assembly GCA_004027475.1). NCBI lineage: Eukaryota > Metazoa > Chordata > Mammalia > Chiroptera > Phyllostomidae > Anoura > Anoura caudifer. The sequence continues at coordinate 175,436 of PVKU01002948.1, forward strand.
CCTACCCACTCAAATACGTTGGTGCTGTTGTGCGAGAGAGCTGCGGCCGTCCTTGGGTCACCGTGCTACTTCTCTCCTCAAGCTTTGCGGAAGCCTTCAGTTACTTTACTTTGCGCGGCGGATCTCTATTCCACCTCTCATGGAGCAGTTTTGCCAATTTGATTGTGACTATGGTGTAAACAGTAATATGTTTAAAAAATTCATCAGAAGGTAAAATGGAATGGTTTGAGGCAGGCCAGAAGTCCAGTCTAGAACAATTAGAGTTGCTAGATAGAATACAAAACAAACAAACAACAAAAACCCCAAACCTCAACTATTTGAACAGGATTAGAGAGTTACAAAGCAACATGGGACAATGTGGGGAGCTGAGGGGCTATAGTTTTCTTTTTCTGCGGAGCATTTGCTTATTCTGGGAGCAGAGGCTGAGACTCTGGGCCAAGGCCAAGGAATGCTGCTCTGAGCAGGGAAAACAGATGAGCTTAGGGTCATGCGGGGCTGGAGACTTGGAGGGCCCCAATGCACAGCCAGTCCCCCCTCCCAAGATATTGGGTAAAGTTGTTCAGGAGGCTGGAGGAACTATGTCAGAAATCTCTGAAAGCAGAGCAGAAGTGCCTGCAGGCCCACCATGCAAAAATGGCGATGACAACTATTGTATGATGAGGTCCGGAGAACCTAAAGGGAGAAAGATGGAAGCCCTGAAGGAAGTGGTGATCTGGCTACAGGACGTGCAGTCCCTGTGCTCCCGCGAGCACTCGTCAATGCTGGACACAGCTTGCTGCTGAGAACCTGGACTTGGAGGAAGACAGAATACTGAGGCCAGAGGACTAAGAAGCAACAGAAGTTTTGATGTCACATGTGGTTGAAGGACAAAACTGAAGACTTCAAGGGAATAAAAAACTTGGTTGGCTTTCTCCTCAAGAACTTTTCTCACTTTCAAAGCTGCATGAAGCACGAAGCCAAAGACAGGACAAAGCCTTGGAAAAGCAGGAAACTTGAGTGCAGTCTCTCAGTGGAAAGCCCTGGATGTCTGCATCTGGGATCAGGGCAAACCAGGGGTATATTAAATCCCATCGAAAATTCAAACCCATTTTGACTCATTTCATGCCTTGATTTACTTCAGGTAATCCACTTCATTACTTTACCTGCACAGCAGGAGAAAGGGGGGCCACTCTCTTGAGGGAGATAACATCTGGAGGCCCCGTGTCTTGTGTACACAAGACATTCAATCAAAAATTAATATATATATGTCAAAAGACAGAATTATAGGACAAAACCAAGAAAAAAAAGGTAATGGAGGCAGATGGTCCATAGATTGGGGTTAGCACACACACACAGAAACTATGATTAAAATGCACAAGAAAATGTATAGACAGTAAATAAAGAAAATTAAACAATTCCACCAGAGAATTGGAACCCACAAATAATAATCTAATGGATATTTTAGGCCTAAAAAATACAATTTCTTAAATTAAACTCAGTGAAAGGATTTAGCAGAAGATTGGGTCCAGAAAAAAAAGATAAAATGAGTGAATTGGCAAATAAGAAGAAGTGGATATCCAACTAAAGCACAGAAATTAAAAAAATGGAAACACCCAGAAAAGCATGTAAGAAATACGTGAGAAATGGCTAAAGGATCTCATTTGAGGAGGGCAGAAGAAATGTTCGAAGAGATAATGGCTAAGAATTTTCCAAAATGGATAAAAGACATCACCTCACAAATTCAAGAAAGTCTGAAAACCCCAACGAGATAATTGCAAAACAAATACAACTAAAGCTGTTAAAAAAAAAAAACAATAAAATCGAGACTCATTAAAGTATAATTGCTAAGAGAAAAATATCAGAATCAGGGAAAAACTTCATGAGTCACAACCAAACCTCAAGCCATAACTTTGAAAGATGACAATCAATCATTCAACCAACCAATGGCCATAAATTTCTGGTGTGCTGAGGTAGGATTAAAAAAATTCTCAATACCCTTCAACTCCCATATGCAATAGCTTTCTGTTGAAGAAACTGATAAGTTTGAAAAAGCATTTAAATGTCACTAATCATTGAAGAGGTGAAAACACTGTAAGGATTTATTATGCAAAAGTGAAGGGGAAGGAGAAAGGAGGGATTAGGAGAACACAGAAGCTACTTTTGACTTCAGGGCATTTGATGATCCCAGAAAACCAGATCCTCAGGTTTGACAACATTAACATGTGACAGGAACAGGAACGAAGTCTAGAGTCTACATGGTGTGGAGAGGCTAACGGGAGTCCAGACCCTGCCCATCAGTCCCATCTTCACTACGAGAATAAAGGAGAGAGGACAGCTCTGGCCTGGAGTGCATACCCAGAAACCCACTCTGGAACCCCGGCCTTGTTCGGCCTTGTGCGAAAGTGTTCTCAGATGGGTTGTGCCCTCAGGGACCTGGATGTGGCAAATAGGAGTCCTTTCTAAAAGCCTGTTTCACTGCAGGCTTAAATCTTGCTCACAAGTAATTTTTTTTTCAAATGCAATCGATATGTTATAAAAAAAAAAACCTCAGCGCAATGTAAGCAACATAACCTCTGTGAATAGAGTGTGGGAAGGGAAAACCAGCAATTGCACGGTGGAGAAGCCTGCAAACGCCACTTTAACTCAATGCTCAAGGACAACAGCCCAGGTGATGGGTCCGGCTGACGTCCCCCCCCCGGGTGTGATGTGTCAAGAAGGACACTTCTCCTCCGGGGATTTTTTTCATAGAACCCACTACCCCAAGTCTAACTATGAGAAAAGCACAAAGATGGACCTAAATTGGAAGACATTCTACAAAATGCCTGAGCAGTATTTCCAAATTGTCAAAGTCATGAAAAACTAGGAAAGGCTGAGAAACTGTCACAGACCAGATAGAACAGGTGACAAGATGACTGAAGGCAGCGTGGCACCTTAGAGGGAATCCTGGTACAGAATAAGGACTTCAGTGGAGGAATGGGTCAAATTTAAAAAGTCTGTGGTTTACAATGAAATATCACCTCACACCTGTCAGAGTGACTATCATTAACAAATGAACAAACACAAGTATTGGCAAAGATGTGGCGAAAAGGGAACCCTCACACACTGTTGGTGGGAGTACAGACTGGCGCAGCCAGGGTGGAAAATAGTATGGAGGTTCTGCAAAAAAATTAAAAAATGGAGCTGCCTCATGACCCAACGATTCCGCTTCTGGGTATATGACCGAAGAAACCTGAAACAGTAGTTCAGAAGAATATATGCACCTTTATGCTCATTGCAGCATTATTTACAATAGCCAAGATGTGGAAGCAGCCCAAGTGTCCATCAGTAGATGAGTGGATAGAAAAGCTGTGATACATTTACACAATGGAGTATCACTTGGTCATGAAAAAGAATGGAATCCTGCCATCTGTGACAGCATGGACCTGGAAGGGATGCTAAGAGAAATAAGTCAGTCAGAGAAAGACAAATACTACAGGATTTCACTTATCTATGGAATCTAAAGGAAAATAAAGAAACAAAACAGAAACCGATTCATAGATACAGAGAACAGGCTGAGGTTGCCAGAGAGAAGGGCTGTTGGGGGACTGAGTGAAACAGGTGGAGGGATTAAGAAGTACAGACTGGTAGCTACAAAACAGTCATGGGGATGTAAAGTACAGCATGAGAAAACTGTAGTCAATAATATCGTCGTAACTGTGTACGGTGCCAGTTGGGTACTGGAAATATTGGGGGGAAGGCTTTGTAAAGTATATGATTGTCTAATCACTATGCTATACAACGGAAGCTAATATAAAATAATATTGAATGTAAACTGTAATTTAAAAAATTAAATAAAACCCATTCACTCATTTATTTTAGAGAAAGGGGAAGGGAGGGAGAAAACGAGGGAGAGAAACATGGCCTGGTTGCCTCTTGCACACGGTGCCCAACCAACTGAGCCACACCAGTTAGGGGGCAATTAAAACATTAAAAAAAATCACGATTAGAAAAAACAAACAAAAAAGTCTGTGGTTTAATTGACACTGATGTAATGATGCTGGTTTTTCAGTTTTGGAAAATGTATCACAGTGGAGTGAAAGGTTAACATCACAGAAAATGAAACTGGATGTGTTGTATACGAAAACTTGTGTAGTATCTTTGCAATTTTTCTGTGAATATAAAAACAATAGTTTATTTAAAAAAATCTTTGTAAGTGGAAACAGGAGAAAAAGTAGAAAACAGGGACAGGAACACCTCATACACTGAAAATATCAGATGCCAACTATAAAAACTTCTTTAATCTGTATAAGTTTTCCTCTTAAAAAAGAAAACCTACAGCAAATAGCTTCGATAATTGTACAATGAGGAAAAATTTATCTTTGGGATTAAGCTTAAAATACAGATGATTACTATCATTACTTGTATTCACCATAATACTGGAAATTCTGGCCAACACATTAAGGCCAGAAAAAGAAATAATAAGTGCAAAGATTAGATTTGTAGAAACAAAACTGTCATTATGAATATATTATATTAATTAATATATACACATATATATCCATATGTCACCAGAATTAAAAAGAATTTGGCAAAGTTTTAATTTATTTTTATATCTTTGTAGCTAGAAGCAGCTAGAAAGTTCATTTTAAATTATGTAGATTTAATAGCCTAATAGTATCATGATATCAAGTATCCATAATTAATCTAGCAGAAGTTTATGACCTCTAGGGAAAAATAGAAATTTTATCCCAAAATATTTTTAATTAATAGTATACACATACCATATTAATAAGAGAGAAGACACAACATTACAAAGATGTGAATTCTCTTCTGATCGATGCATCAATTCATGACAATCCTAAAAAATAAATTCCAACAGGATTTTGACAAGCTGGTTTGGGCATGCCAAGGGCCAGGCACTTTGAAGGAGGAAAGAGATGGGCAGATGCGCTCTGCCAGATGTCCAAGTTCCTGTGGAGCCGCCATGACTAGGACAGTGAGTGCGGCGCAAGGAGAGGTTCCCTAGGCCAGAGGCAGGGGAGAGAGAGCGCGGAGCAGACCCTGCACACGTGGCCGCTGGTAATGCAAAGGGCAGCAGAGCGGAACAGAGGGCGGGAGGGTGGTTCCCCAAAGGTGGCGCCTCAGAAAAACTGGCAAGAAAAGGGGTAAGTCCTTCAAACTGTACATTAGATGCCAAGAAATCCAGTCTCAGATAAGACAGGAGATGTAAAAAAGAATTCACCCAGATGAGGACGGTGCAAAGGTCAAGCATGAGTGAGGTGCGCTGTACAACCGCGGCAGGCAGGGGAGAAAGAGTGAAGGAACACAGACAGCAACCTGCAGACAGGGTCGACCTGCGGGAAAAACCCAGGGGATGAGGAAGATGTCCCCACAGCACTTAATGTCACAGAAACACCTACATAAATAAAGCAACAGTGTGCAGATGGGCTGATTCAGTAACGAAACGCGGTCTAAAGTTGAGTTTGTAGAGCTATGGAAGGGAATTAAGACCCCCCCTTCAAAAATAAACACAATCAACTTTATAAAAAATTAACAAGAAACCAAAACAACTACTAAAAATTACATAATTTTCATAGAAGAAAGGTTTGAGACAACTATCATGAACAGAAAGTAAAAAGCTACAGAGATGATTTATTAGGGCCAGATAAATCTGTGAAGGCAAAATAAATTGAGCCTTCCAGGGGGAGAAGAGTTTTGGCCCCAAATTAAAAAAGAATATGTTTTCGAAGACAGTACACAAGAAGCCTTCCCTGAAGCAAAAGTAGAATTGAATCTGCCACAAGAATTCTGGTTAAAGACAGCGTGCATGGAATTCATCAGTAACTTTCAGCATTGCCTTTATTTGTAATAAACAGGGTGCAACTATCTTATAAAATCAATACTGTAAGTTTTTACTCTACATTTGAAAGCTTTCATAAGATAGAAGTCACCACAAACTAAATTTAAGAAAAGGAAACTCTATTTATAACTTTCAGAATATTTAGCCAGTTCTCCTTTATCATCAAAGAAAGGACAATCACACCAATGGATAACATTTGGCTAAAAAATAAACCCACAATTCATAGAGGAGGCAATTTAAATGGATAATGGACACAAAAACCTGTTCAATCCCCATGTAAACAGAGAATGCAAATTAATGAAATAAATAAATTATCTAGCATCTTCCCAAAAATGGGTGTTGGAAAGTGATTTCATCTCATTCACAATTGTTAAGAGAATATATTGGTTTGGCTACTTTGAAAGGCAGCTTGGCAGAATCTATAAACAAGTAAGTATTAGTATTCTTTGCTTCAACAATTCGATTTTTTTGGTTATTGACACAAGACAAATTCACATATATATGCAAAAAATAGAAAAATATATAAATGACCTAAGTGCCTGTCAATAGAAGAGAAGGGTTTAAAAAATTATGGTATATTGATTCCATGGAGTAGTATGCGGCTGCTAAAAAGAATGAGGGAGATTGATGTTTATGAGAGTGAAAAGATCTGATATATTTGCTGTTCAAATAAGTGCAAGTGCAAAATGGTATATACAATAAAATCCCACTTGTTAAAAAGCAAGACACAAAGTATGTATTTAGGAAAATAAGTTACACGCGTAAACACACAGAAAAGGGTGCAAGGCGGTGCCCACAGCAGTCGACAGGACCAGGACTGAGAGCTGCAGGGGGAGGGGTGGCACGTCTTCCCTCTGCCCACCTGCACGTCATTGGGAACTTTATGAGCAAGAATGTAAAATGTAGTTCTTTTGTATTAAAACAGTAAACATTTCTGACCCATTCCTGGGGAAAAAGATAAGCTCTCTGGCCTTTTCCTGGTCAGAAGTATAAGCCCCTCCAGAGCACAAAACCAAAGCACAGATGGAAACACTTGGATTGCTCTGGTCTATGGAGGCTTGGTCCCCCCACTTTCTTTAGATCAAGATCCCTGGAGGAAGAACCCAGAGCCCCAAACAGAAATGGGAATAGGCCCAGTGCTGACCTGTCCCCAAGTCAGGTGTGAGACCAAGGCACCCACTGTTTGAAAACAAGCCATGTGTTTACCCTGAATTTTATAATTTCTAACATACCCTCTTTGAAATGACCTAGGTGAAGGTGGAGGGGGCCTGAGGCCCCCCTGAGGTAAACAAGAGGGTTCAAAAGGTATGAGAAAATAACAAATTGCTGCATTGAAGCACTAAGAAGCACAGCCGAGGCCAGACGAGCGATCAGCTGAGCATTAGGGCTGTGGCAGCTGCGCTCACAGTAGCAGCTGTCCCTCTGCAGTTTAAAGATCCGATTTCCTCATCGTATATTTCTGCGTTTCATTACACTGCACGTGAGTGTTCTTGTGAAGCAGGGCTAAGGTCAGTGGTTAGACGAGAGTCTAATGATGGACACTGAAGCAGCAGCACAGCCGGAGAGAGAGAGTTAAAGGTAGGGAGAAAGACACTGACCTGGTGCAGAGGTTGCTGCCCCCACTGGCCATGATCCTGCCCTGGGCCCTGCCTGGGCCTGGCGCCTGGTCTTCCATCCCTCCTGTGTCCCCAGCCTGGTTTCAGTGTGGCTGCCCAGCCATGAGCAGGAAGTGTGTAACGGGCTTGCCCGACAGGGCTCCACCCAAAAGGGGAAAATAGAAGTGAAAGTAACTTCCCGTGTGTTTTCAGACATGTCTCCTTCCTGCAGCCAGACGTGGTTCTCAGCCATCAGGACATGTGGCAGCAGGAATGGAGGACAAGGAGGGACAGTCAGGACTTGGAGGGCTGGGGGTGGGGGATGCCCAGCAATGGACAGGACCAGCCCCCAGGAGTCCCCTTGTTTGCAAAGACACCAAAAAAACAAGGAAGTAGCCCGAGCTACAGGAGGAGCTGAAAACCCGGAAAGCAGGAGAAGCAGTGATTGAGGATTCACAGGCAGGAGGAAGCTGCAGCAGCCAGTGGGCCAGATGATGAAGCCCTGCGGCACCTCTGGATGCAGGGATGGAGAGGGAGGGGCACCTGGGCCCCAAGAGGGAACACTCAGGCCCTGCACCAGTGCCCCCTTCTAGGAGGTGGCCCATCAACCAGCAGGGCTCCTGGTACCCCTGCCCTCCCTTCTCGTGGGGACACTCTCAGGCTGGGAGTTCTGTGAAAGGTGAGTCTGTTCCCTGGGCCTCATCTTGCTGGAGAGGCCTGGGCTCTGTGCTCCTGCAAGTTCAAGTGCACAGGGAGAGCAGACTCAGTGTGTGTATCTGTGTGGTTGATTGGAGGAGCATGAGGTCTTGTGGCTAAGTCCAGTTCTGGAGGGCTGGTTTAGAAATTTTGGGGGAGCACACAACTGAACCATGTTTTCTGATCCAGCTTTTATCAGGATGAAAGCTGGTATTTTGATTCCCATTTGTTCAACTTTTTGTCTGTTAGTTGGTTTGGAACTCAGGCTGTGGAAAGACATGTGTTTTGGGGCCCACCAACACCTTACAGGGCTCAAGCACTTGGATGTATGTCTTGCTTCTTGAGTTCTCATCCTTTTGTGCCCCAGATGAGGAAAGAGGATGGCAGTCATACCCCCTGCAATTGCACAGTTGTGTAGTCTTCGTGGCACTTGGTGACAATATTTCACCTTTTAGGGACTGGGGTGAGGTGGAGTCCCCTCCTCCCACTTAGTGGAACCTTAGAGACATCTGTGGACTCCTGAGTCTTCCTACAAAGTCTGTAAGAGTCCACGGGGATTACTGGAGATGAAATGTGATGATTTCTATAGAGAAGGCAGTGAGTCCTTGGAAAAGGGTGGGAAGAAGAGAAGGACTTGGTTAAGAAGTGAGGATTATAGGGGGTGAGAAAGAGAAGGGACTGTTGGGGAACACAGAAAGTCTATCTGGGCCACATTCAAGGGTCTAGAGGCTATCCATGAGAAACACCCCAAGGAGGAGCTGGGCCAGGGCCACATGGCCGGTCCCAGCCCGTAGTTGCCACCATCACCCACAGCCCTTCATTTGGAGCCCTGGGCTTCACTTCAGGGGAGGTTAGTGACTGGCATCTGCATGCACAGCGGAACGAAGACTGATTTGCCTGGTATCCTGGTTACTGCTGGACAGCATCCCACTCCCCGTGCCCTCTGAAACCACCTCATGCCTCTCCCCCATGACCATCCAGCCCCAGACACACTGTGTGGATGCAAACCAAGGGACTGCCATCATGTTTTCGTTTCAGCACCCAAGTGTCCCCATTACCATGGGCTGGGTAGCCCTTTCCTCCCCAACGTGGCTCTAGCCACGTCGGTACTTCCCTCTAAGTGGTCCAGCGTGGTATTACTGTCTCCTTAGAACTGGATTTTGCTGCCTGTTCAGACAAACTGGAAATTAGCAATCCCTTTCCTCTGAAGACTGAGTCTATCCAAACCCCTGCGAGCTGGCAATAGAAGTGCTATTGTTTCCATCTAAATAAAGGTGAAATGATGTAAGGATTGGGTTCTGAGATAATTTTGGTATTTGGCAGTTCACAAGCACAAAAATGAGCTTATGACCTGGACAGAGAAGTCGCAGTTCAAAATTGAGAAAGGTCCGAAATTGTGGCCCCCACTATCCCCTGGCAGCTCCTGTTTCCCAGAGACTTCATTCTGTCCTGGGAGCCCCAAGGTGACCCTGCCTTCTCCACCCTCCTGGAGACAGGACAGCTCAAACCTGCTCCTCCGTGGCCTGAGGCCAGACTTCCTGGGGTGCACACCGGAGAATCCTTCTGAGGTCCCTCCCAGGCATGGTGATTTTACTCCAAGGTGAGCAATTTAAAGCAGTTAAAATTGCTAAACAAGTTTCAAAAATGGGTGGCACAGACTAAATGTTTAAAAGAAAGTGTGAGACACGAAGAAGGTGCGGGTTGCATGCAGACCTCAGGGAATACCTGGCACTCCCCAACCCCCACCTCCCTGGGGGATTGGTTCCCCGTCCTTCACCATTAGGCTTCTCTGCCTCCTGGAGGACCGGAATCTGAACGTCTTAGCTTCACCCAGCTATTACTGACTTAGATGTCCAACTGCTTGACTGGAAAAATAAAGGTTGATCTTTTACTGGATTCACTACGTCTTTAAAAAATTTTAAGTTGTTGTTCAATTACAGTTGTCTCCATTTCCACCCCTTCCATTACTTTCCCTGCCCTACCCACCCCCCGTGTTTAATATTCTGGGAATCCTGGTGGAATTTCCTGTTTCATAAGGGAGTCCCCACTGGTACCTGCTGCCATCACTGGCGGGCCTGGGACCAGGCAGTTCCAGGTCAGACTTGCCCCATAAGAAAAGAGCAGGTCTGTAGGTGTCAGCTCTGGGCTCAGGAAGGGGGAGGAATGTTTCTTGGGCGGGGCACCGCAAGGAGCAGGGATGTACCAGGGAAGGAGGTGGTCGAATTAACAGGGAAGCCTTTGCAGAGTCCTCACTCCTGGTATTTCTGCAAATCCCCCTCCACCTTTCATCCATTACTAATTGTGGTGACCTGGAATGGTGGCTGTCCTGGACCTTAGGATGGCCATGTGATGCATGGGTCATCTCCACTCAGCCCACAGAAGGACCCCACTGGGTGGTGGCGTTCGCTTCCTTTGGCTTGTAAGTGGATGCTTCTGTCGAGAGGAGCACCCGTGGTGGGGACCTCAGAGTTGCTGAAGAGAAGGGAAACAGTGCAGATGGCAAGCGCAGCTCCATGAAGGCTCAGTGGTTGTGAGACAGGAGGTGGGAGGTCAGGAGGAGGAGCCACCGTGGGAAAAGGATAAGTTGAATTGTCCCTGCATAGAAGGATTCAGAGGGATTCAGATAGGACTCCACACCCCTAGTGCATTTCTAGTGCAAACAGCGATATGAACAGAGCCACTTTAGAACGGAGCCGGAGCTTCCAGTCCGGAGGCACTGCCTTGCACGCCTGATGCCTCAAACCTTTGGATATCGAAGCAGGGCAAAGTGACCTTTGAACTGGGCTAAGCAAACTTGTGTCCCAATGCACTATTTGGAAAGATAACAATAAAGCATTATTATAAGTACTGGACTGTTGACTACTGGACTGAAAATTAAAAACATTGTTTAGCCCTGGCTGGTGTGACTCAGTGGATAGAGTGCCGGCCTGCAAACCAAAGGGTTGCTGGTTCGATTCGCAGTCAGGGCATGTGCCTGGGTTGTGGGTCAGGTCCCCAGTAGGGGGTGCATGAGAGGCAGCCACATATTGACGTTTCTTTCCCTCTCTCCCTCCTTTCACCTCTAAAAATAAACACATAAAACCTATAACAAAACATGGTTTAGAATTAACATCATTATGTTATGTTATCTGCACCACTAGAAATGCCTGTCTTTTATTGACACGATGGTTCCTCTTCTCTTTCTCATAAATACCTATTGTCTCTCCTAATCAGAACATTATTTGGGGTTCTGCCTGAATTAATGATTCCCAAATAGCTATTCTTAGTGATTTCAATAAATGTTTGGTGGCTGTCACTTGAAAAGGCGTTTTCATTTTAGGTGAATGCTAGCAAGGCCAAGGCTCACCTGCTGACCATTGTCTGGAGTGATGGACAGTGGAGGGGTGGAGCCTACTTTACCCCCAAGAGCTCTGGCTGGACACCGTGGAGGCTGGGCGACAGCTGAGATGAAACCCTGGGCACGCCGAGAGCGCTTGTGCCCAGCACAAAGTCCTGCACCACGGATGAGGAGGGCCTTCCTAGACCACCAGCTGTTAACAGCTCTGGCCCAGGGGAAACCCCAATAGCAGCTCTCCCTCAGAGCTAAGTCCTGCGCCTTCTTCCTGCCTGGTGCCCATGTTTCTCACGTCACACATGCTGTGCCCAGGAGGCCTGCAGGCATCTCGGAGGGTGCCAGCACACTAGCACAGGATAGATGTGTGGGACTGGCCAGGTCCTCAAGTGGCCCTAGGTGCCCATAAATGTGACCCTGGAGCTCCAGCAGGTTCTGCTGGACAACCTATGTCTCACCTTGGAATGAGGCTTGTCAGGTGCAGGTAGCCTCTGGGGTCACCACGTACAGCAGCTTAACGGGACCACAGCCAGCATGGCTGGGCTGGTTCCTCAGCCTTCAACAATTACATTGAAGTCGAAAACTCTCCCATCCTCTTTTATTTGGGGGCATAAAGGGAATAGAAGGAAAGTTCCCTGGTGGTCAGAGGCCATTTCCTCAGACACTAACCACTTGAGAACGGCCAGCGGGTTGTCTAGTGGGTGACACCCTCCCTCCCGCAGAGAAGGAAGACCTCTCTGCCCTCCGCATGCACGCCATCTGTATGCACGCCATCTGTAGCCTATGGAACTCCCTCCCCTGAGACGTTCTGCTGACCATGGAGCCCTGGTGAGGGAGGGGCTCACATACCCAAGGGCCTGGATTCCAGGCTGAGCTGTAATGACCGTAACGATTCCCTTGAGCTGTGCCTGCACAAGCCAAATATTGGACAGTATCCTCAGCCACTGGGGTGCTTGGGCAGGTTGGGCCTGGAGCCACCACTTACCATCAGGCAATGGTACAACGTAGTGTTACCAAGCAGACTGGGGCCGTCCACATGGTGCCCTGGTGAACGACCCAACAATTAAAGCTGGCAGAAACAGGTCTTGATTTACAAGAGTCCAACCTTGACAGAGCTTAGAGCACCTCAGCTCGGAGCCCTCCTTCCCCACGAGACCCAGCACTTCTCATGCTCCCCACCAGGGTACAAGGCAAGGCATCCTCCTGTGCTTATCTTAAGCCGGCTGTGCGACCGGTTCTCCAGTCCCTCTGGCAGGTCCCAAAGTTGCCATCCTCACACAGCAGCTGTCTCCTTCAGGATGTGCGGTACGTTGTCACCAGCCTTCACGTAATTGTCCAGAAGAGGCACGAGTCCGGAGAGTCCAGGTAAAACCCAGGTAGGTGTAGCACATCAGGATCTTGCAAGGAAGTCCTTTGCAGCTCAGCAGTCAGCTGGAGCAGGTACGGTCACGTCAGCAGCACCTCCTTTCTCATTAGACCAGACCACATGGCCACTATAAACTACACAGCTGCTTGCTCTCCCTTCTCACTGCCCTCTTTTAAACTGCATGCAGAAATCCCTTCCTACAGATAGCGCGCCTTCTCCCTCACTACTACTTCCCCCAAGGCCAAGAGAGAAAATCGCTGCTGCACTTGAGTTTAAATCCTCATCCTGCAGCTCCTCCATAACCCCGTTTCCGACTCCTCCCACGGTGGGTTACATCGGCCCATTCCGTGTATCTTCTGCCTTCCTCCGGCTGCCATTGTTACCCCAGGCAGGAGTGGCCCTGTGATGCACAGTGAACCGCCCCCTGCTTCTCAGACCGCTGCTGTAACCCAGGAACTGCCTCGCCCCCTGCTTCTCAGACCGCGGCTGTAACCCAGGAACTGCCTCCCTGCTTAACGCATGTGCGGTAGCTCCCAGGCTAAGTCACAAGCCAGGCTACATTCAGAAAGTCACGCCCACTTCCCTTGCTTCAAGCCTGCTGCCACAGCTTTTTACCATAACTATGAACGTAGCTGAGTTGCCATAGTTATGCAAAATCTCCCAATTGCTGTGCTGCCATGCCCCAAACCAAGTTAGTGGGGGTTTTCTCCGTTTTGGCGGGAACCTCTAGCTCAACACCCCATTTTAATAGGAGCCTAGGGTGTCATATTTCCTGAATAAGCAAAAGTAAACAGAACCAGCCAGCTCCTGTACACACTCCTGGCTGCCTGCAGTGACACAGACTTGGCCAAAACCTCCGAGAGCAGACGTGTCCACAGGCCTACAGAGTGCATCTTCCATGGTCTTAGTCACCATTCTCAGAGACCCCGAGGAGTGGTCACAGACACCAGACGAGACGGGAGCTGGGGCCATGTCTTTACACAGCAAAGACCCGCACTCCTGAGACTGAGGTTGAACCTTCCTCCCCGTCCAGACACATGCAACTATGGCTGAACCCTTGCGGGTGGAGGATATGAGATGTGGTACTGCCTACCTCCCCCCACCCCCTCAGCGGCTCTGGCAGAATGCAGTTCAAGGTGTCAGACAGGAGACTCGCCGTAGCTGCCGCCCCTGTCCCTGAGCACTTCGCACCCTGGTCCCCAGCTTAGGGATGGCTGGGGTTAGCGCTGTATGCACATGGGATGTACTGCTTTGTATGAACCAGCGTGGGCTCTCTGCCTCTCACACCGTGGACTCGGGAACGCGTGAACGAACATTTCAGGAGAGAAATTCTAGTTTTAATGGAATTTAGGAACAAGTGGTTTCGTGTCAGAGGAAAAATTTCAGACCAGCAGATCTGAGCAGAAATGCCAGCTGGCGGTCTGACAAGTTTCCGATGAACTACATTGTTCTGCACGGCCCCTGTTTTATTGTTTTGTTTTGGGGAAGCAGCAGTAAGTATCCTCAGGCTGAGTCTGCCTTTGCCAGTAATTTATTTAACACAGGTTTCCTGTGGGAATTTCACAAGCCTATAGCATACAGGATCCCATCTTTTAAAAAGCAAAATAAAGAAACAACATACTCCAAACAAATGACAGATTAACCCTGCTATTCGAGGCACGGGGAGATGAAGGAATAAAATTCCAATTTAATACGAGGCGTACCTTTTTATATCAGGGGGCACTCAGGTGAGTTGGCCACTAACCAAATAGCCGGTGTCTAGCTGCCAGCACAAAAGAAAAAGCCCCGTGTTGCTAGAACTCGTTGCTGGGAAACAAAGACTCCAGTGTTAGTGGGCAGGCTGGTCTCTGTCCTGGGGCCTCTGCACTGTTTATCACGACTCTCTGCCAAGAGCGTGTAGAGAATGCCCCAGGGGTTTTGGGGGAGTTTTTAGGATTGTGAAGCATTACCTCATTGTGTAACCGGAAAAGATGCCAGCATTCGGGCCACCTGTCACTACCAAACCCAATAAAGCAATGACAGCGATTGGATCTTTATGGGCGCTTTATTCAGATGGCCGGCGATCTGAGAAGATGGTGGGTTCATACCCTAACAACCCATCTTCCCTTCTCTTTCCTGGCCAGAATTTTTATAAGGTGGGGGTGAGTGGATAAACAAGGAGCGGTGAGGGCTTTGAAATTCAGGCAGGATTGGATGAGCGAAGCTTCAGCATTCCTGTTCCCGGCAGTTAGCTGTTTCCAGGGGAGGGTGGTCGTCTGCTCTCCCTGGAACACAAAAGGTCCAGATGCCCCCAGGTGGTAATCTGCTATCAGTGCCCCAGGAGGCCGGCTGTTTTACCTGGAGCCAGGATGGGCCTTACCTGTAGTTTCTGAAACAAAAGCTTTAACATACACATTACTTGCTAGACTTATAACTTTTACCTTAAGCTAAGATTTTCCACATCTTGAGTCCCCTATCAATCAGAACTGAAAATCTCAGAGTCCTCACAAACTCTCGTTATGGGTAGTCTCAGTGTCCCTTTGCCAGGGTTGTCTTTCCACATGTTCTTACTGATATGTCCTCAGAAGGGACCCTCAGCTACCGGGCTGCTCACTGCTTATCAATGACAATCGATGTAGAATGACGGCATCCTGGCATGACTTACTTCATTCTTCCGTCAAAGTATCAAAGTAACTTCTTTTGTCTTTGCCATGAACAAGTGGATCAAAGCAAATTCAGTAATAAACAAATGGATTTGAATCATATTAAACAAATACACAGCAACTGCTATGTCCAGGCTGTGACTCGATTTACTAACTATGCAACTAATTGAGGAATCTCACAAGACTCTGAACAGAATCAGCTCATTGTTTACATGGTTTATTTCAAATTTTACCCTGTATCCTCTGCTGCTCAGACCCCAGTGCAGGCTCACTTCAGTTAGCTCCAGGCACGTGCCGGAAACTTGGACAGGGTTCATGCACAGAAGGAAAGGGGTCCTTCTCTGTGGATTTCTCTGTTTTGGATTTTCCCCACTCCCCAGAAAGCCTGGTGGCTCTGGGCTTCTTCCCTGGCTCTGCTAATCAGAGAGAAGGTGGGCTTCCTGCCAAACTTTAGGCACCCCAAGCCAGCCTCTCAGAGCCAGGCATAATAAACAGAAAACATTTCACTCAGCTGCTTCCTTCAGAGTCCCCAGCTTTTGAT
This sequence comes from Anoura caudifer, assembly GCA_004027475.1. NCBI lineage: Eukaryota > Metazoa > Chordata > Mammalia > Chiroptera > Phyllostomidae > Anoura > Anoura caudifer. The sequence goes on from PVKU01002948.1 coordinate 191,425, forward strand.
CACTTTACGGAAGTCTCAGGCTGTTGTTCTTTGAATATTGTTCGGAGTTTCTAGCTGTAATCTGCAAGAGGCTGCTGGGTAGAGGCTCACTGCTATGGATTAGAAGCAGACCACCCTGCACACTCGTAGGCCCAGCCCTGTTCTGGCTTCTGGAGACGCCAATGGGTCCAGTGTCCCTGAGCCCCTGCCCACCAAGCAGGAGAGATGCTGCTGTGCAGAGCATCAGAGGCACGTATTTGTTAGGAGACACACAAGCCAGGCTAGATACACTTTGTACTTCTGTGCTCATGGGAGCACAAACTCATGTCTACTTAGAGTGGGCTTGTTTATAATCTACATAAAAGAGCAAATGATATGCCTGGGGAAAAAACAGGGTTTATTGTAGAATTTTAGCTGGAGTGAATACTTTACAAACCACCCATAATGATGAGACATATAAGTTGTTGCTGAGAAGCCTAAGAGTATGTGTTCTTTTCTGCTAAAGGAAGAGGTTCAATGATGATTATTAAATTTGTTTTTCTGTTTTAATGATTTATTCACAGTCCCTGCACTCTGACATGGGCCCTTGTGAACCCTCACAGGGACATCACCCCATCCAGTTCACACAGACACTGTCAGAGAACACCAGCACTTGTGTTTGTTGATTTGGTTATGATGGCCATTCTGACAGGTGTGAAGTGCTATCTCACTGTGGTTTTGATTTGCATCTCTCTGATGGCTAGTGATGCTGAGCATCTTTTCATGTGTCTCTGGGCCCTCTCTATGTCCTCCTTGGAGAAGGGTCTGTTCAGGTCCTTTGTACATTTTTAATTGGATTATTTGTCTTCCTTGCATGGAGTCATTTGAATTCTTTATATATTTTGGAGATCAAACCCATGTCTGAGATATCATTGGCAAATATGTTTTCCCATATGGTTGGTTCCCTTTTCATTTGCTGATGTTTTCTTTAGCTGTGCAGAAGATTTTTATTTTGATGAAGTCCCGTATGTTTATTCTTTCTTTTATGTCCCTTGCTCTAGGGGACATATTGGTGAAAATATTGCTGCGCGGAATATCTGAGATTTTCCTGCCTATGTTCTCCTCTAGATGTCCATACTGCCCAAAGCAATTTATAGATTCAATGCAATCCCTATTAAAATGCCAATGACATATTTCACAGATATAGAACAAACATTTCAAAATTTATATGGAACCATAAGTGATCTCAAATAGCCTCAGCAATTTTGAGAAAGAACTAAGTAGGAAGGACCAAGATACCTGATATCAAACTATATTACAAGGCCACTGTAATCAAAATAGTCTGATATTAGCATAAGAACAGACACAAACATCAATGGAAGAGAATAGAGAGACCAGAAATAAACCCGTGTGTGCTTGGTCAATTAATATTTGACAAAGGGCTCAGAAGTATAAAATGGAGTAAAAATATTCTTTTCAATAAATGGGGTTGGGAGATATGGAAAGTTACATGCAAAAAATGAAACTCAACCACCAACTTAGGCCATACACAAAAATAAACTCAAGATGGATAAAAGGCTTAAATATAAGTTGTGTCACCATGAAAGTCCTGGTTGTCATTCTAAGCTTGCTGCTCATTGTGGAGATTACTCATCTTGCTCTGACAGTTTAGTGCTGCCGCATAGCTTCATTTACTCTGGAATCCTATCATTTCCTTTGCTACGAGGGAATCCAGCTCTGTATATCGCCCCTGCATTATCTCAGCCTACAGAGGACAGTCCCGCCCGAGCATCTCAAGGATGCAGGTGCCCTCTCAACAGTGCACTCCTTATGCCTGTTAAGGTGGTGTCTCTGAGGCCTCCTGAGGATGCAGCCACCTGCTGGAGGGGTTTTCCAGCTGTAGCGAGTAGAGCTGTGCCATTTTCCTGATGCTTTTGGATCTTCCCCGTTTTGTTGCACTTGGCAAGTCTTGTGTTTCCTCTTTCACTTCATCTAGAATGCTCCGTGCTTTATAGCAAGCCTCTAACCGCCATCCAGAATCACTGACTTTGGAACTTGCCAGGCTACCTAAACTCTCTGGCCCAGGAGAGTGTGCCTGTATCAGCAGCCTCCACTGCCCATCAGCGGTACATTCTAACACTGTTTTTTCAGGATCCACTCCCACACAAATCTCCTAGCTCCTGCTGGTACATGTGGCCAGTCCTGCAGCTCTGTTGGAGTAAACCATCTCATCAGCTAGCAGTCTTATCTCTTATATTCCTAGTTTTGTGATGCCTCAGAGATAACTCTGCACAGTCTTAATTCAGGCAAGATGGTGGGTAGGGCAGGGGTCTGACTATCAACAGGGACAGAGGACTGATTTGCAAGGCCTGTGGGTTCAGAAAGATCTAGAGTTCAGAGTTCTCAGGTGCATCTACTTAGAAAACCCCATTCTGAGTTTCAGGGATCCTTCCTTCCTTCCTTCCTTCCTTCCTTCCTTCCTTCCTTCCTTCCTTCCTTCCTTCCTTCCTTCCTTCCTTCCCTTCCTCCTTCCCTCCTTCCTTTCTCACAAAAAAACCTCATAATGTTTTAAGTAAATTTATGATTTTGTGTTGGGCCTCATTCACAGTCATCTTGGGCTGCATGTGGCCTGCAGCTTGGACACCCCCTGATAGAAGGTTCCTTCTTTATCAGGGCCTTGTCTTTGACTCAAGAGGCCACTCTGAGCTTAGATCCAGCCTTCTCTGAATTTCTGCCATTCATTAAATTAGGCCTGTGCTAGGCTTTCCTTACTGTTGCCTTCCAGGTGCAGGTGGTAATTAATACACTTAATGCCTGTCATGTACTCAATTTTTAAATACATTAGTGGTACTTAGAAATAGCCACCAAATTAGAGATTCTTATGGATACTATGCCTTCATTTGTTAGCACTAGACAATTGCATCAGCACACCTCTTCCCCTATACCTCACTCCGCTTTCTGCAGGTGAATGTTTTTGCAGCTGCACTGCTGGAGCACCCCAGGCACTATCTACATTCTGCCTTTAATCACCTGGCTAGACAGTGATCCAGCTCAGAACTCTGTGCCTAGGGCTGGCTTGCTAAGACCATTATGTTAAGGTGGGTTCCCTAAAAGCAAAGCCTGAGATAAAGTCTCTTAAATAAGTGATTTATTTTGAGAATTCTCTCGAAGGAGGAGGGTAAGGGAAGCAGGATACCATGGAGGGGAAAGCTAAGCAAGGATGTGCTCACAGCTGGACAATAGCTCTAGCCTGAGCCCCTGGGGGCCTGGGAACACAATCACTACCCATGGTTGGTTCAACCTTGGGGATGCGGACCAACCCCCAGGTCAAAGAGATGTAACTTTCAGGTGATTATGGATCCATTTGCCCAAAGCAATACCCTGGGGAGAGGTGGCAATGGCAGCCAACCCTCATAGCAGCAGGGGCATAAGATATCTGCCTGAAAGTGGGGCTTTTCAGGGTCCCAACGGCATCCACTACACCAGTGAACTGTTTGAAATAGTTTCCTGAATAGCGAAGACCTCTTTGAAATTCTTCTTAAATTCTTCCTCTGTTAGGTCTGAGTTGTTGCACTGGGGAAAAAGACCAGAGAAAATAATGACACTCATTATCACTGTCATCAGACACCTGCAGTTGAAATGATCAGGACTCTTGTCTGAAACACCCAAGTTGCATTAACCTGGTTAAGTTTAAAAACACACGCAGCTAAGAACAACTTTTGTTTCCAAGAGCTTCATTACTTTTTGATGACTAGAGAGAAATGGGAATTCACTATCACACTCGAGGACTCTTACTCCTTAGGTTTGGGTTGTTTCTTTTAGTGAGAGTTAGAAAACTAATCTAAGATCTTAATAGAAATCAAATATCACAGATGTCTAAGTACAACCGATGACCTTCCTTTCACGTTGTCACTTCTGTTCCCCTCCGGTGAGCCCTGTTAATTATGTGGTCCATTCACATGCAAAAGACTCTGCAGTTTGGGATTTCTTAGAGGTTGGATTGAGTAAATTTGGGGAGAGATAAGAGCAACAACATGACTTTAGGATGCAGTCTTTTCCTTAGGTTTGGAGCAGGGAGGACATCACTGTTCTCAATGGGCACCTGTCACTGTTGAGGAGAAGAATGAGCTCTCAGGTACCTAAACTGGGTAGCAGGACACCTCCTAACTCACTGTTACTTTGTCTGGTGAGCTTAAATCCTGAGTTTAAAAAGTCACTCACTTCCTGAACCATTGCTTGTACATGCTCATTATGAAAGATGGAGGAAATGAAAATTTCTCAGCACCAGGAAATGAGAGCAGAGTGACTCATGGAAGGAAAACGCAATGGGAGCAGGGAGAGCCACTTACCTTGGGCTCCTGAAAGAGGAGTTGCATGGCCTGCACAAAACCTTTCACTTTGGTGTAGTCTCCCTCATTTAGACTCTTCTTGATTTTGTCCAACATCCTCAGTCTCTCCAGGCATTGAGAAGCCTTTTCAGCCTGGTGAAAAATACATCAACAGGAGATTTACTGACACAGTTCACTGTCGGCCTTGTGTGGTTTCCCATCAAACACAGCAGAAATCCAAGGTGAAGATAAAGGCAGCTCATGTTCTCCTCCTGGGGGCTTCAGATCACAAATCCCACAAGAGCCCGTGTCAAGGTCAGGCAATGTCATGAAGGGCTGTAATCATGGTTTGCTGTTGTTACTCACATAATTTTCATGTGGAATTTTCAGGAAAATGTCATTCTCGAAAGGGCCATAGACCTTTAAGCAGAGGAACGCACATTTCTGCAAAAGAAGGAGGTTGTGAATGAAAAACAGCTCGGGGAGAATGATCGCATGGTCATGCCCAGATACACACATGCCCACAGCAGTCTCCTGGAAATTTCCCCAAACTGGTATTGCTCTTGGTCACTAACATGCAATGGCTGAGGTTTTTTTTTCCCCCTCAAACAGGTCCTGGGGAGGTTTCAGTGTGGTTAAGGGGTGGGCAAAGGAGCAGGCACCATTTGGTACCCCCTCAAATCCTGTGACTGACTGACTTCCCACATGTAAGCACAAAGGAGGCTTGGGGTTTGAATCCAACTCACCAACTTCTCCTCAGGCTCCATCTGTCTCTCCAGGACCTCAGATTCCCTGTAACGCTGCTGACTTCTTGGTAGATTGTTTACTGTGCAGAAGGTACAACGCCAGCCGTTCCTGAGATGTCAGATATAAGTGAGAAAGGGCAAAGCCAAGAAACAGCCACCATCCCTATGGCTGCCACTGTTTCCCTTCCAGGAATGGCAGGTGGGCACAACAGGGGAGTGAAAGGGACACCTTTCCAGGGTCTCCAAGATTCTCACGTGATGACTCTCCTCCCATGGAGGGTAGCCATAAGGGGCGATTGGGTGGAGGGTTGTGTCAGGGTGGGTGGTGGGCTCTCTTCTCCCTGACTGAGCTACTGGGAGCACAAGGAGCCCTGTACACCTGGCCTGAGTGCTGGAGACTGGACCTGAACCCATGGGAATTTCCAGCCTTTATTAGCTTGTTGAGAACATGGCAAAATGAGGAAAACTGTCCATGTTTCCTGCCTTTTTGAATAAAAGCAGAACACAAACAGCTGGCATTTCCAGGAGACTGTGCTGGGAAAGTTCTGGAAAGGACAGTAGCAGTATGAAGGCAAGGGACCCATGTAACAGCCTCAGCCTCCCAGAGGAGAGAGGAGAACATTCCCCTCCTGCTGCCCGCGTCTTTCAGCAGCTCCCAGGATCATACTGCTGAACTTGTACATCCGGCCCCACTCTGTTCCCATCAGGACACAAGGAGGAGGCCCCCATGGGGAGTGTGCATGGCAGGAGGAAGGGTCCTTAAAGGGGACAGGGGGCTGCATCTCACAAACCTCTTAGTGTCCACAGGTGGGAGGTGACAGTTCTCATGAAAGAAGCTCTGACATTTCTCACAGCGGAAGAGCTTTGCTCCATCCTGGCAGATCTTGCATTTGTCTGAGTTTCCCCCCTAGAAGGTAAAACAATGTCCACATCTCCATGGGCCCCTGATGACCACCAGCACTGTGGGAATCTAGGACTCATAGACTTTGCGTGAACCTGGGGGGACTCTTCCGTGTTTCTCTGAGCTGTGAAGGGACAGCATGGAGTGGGGGTTTCAGAAGAAGGATTCTTGTTCTGCAGTGAAGTTCAGGAGGAGGGGCCTGTGTGACCAGACCAGAGAGGTTTTTCCTATAAAACCAGAGATTCTAACACAGAAAGGCAGGCAACAAAACAAGAGGATGATTTCATAGGAATCATTTTTATGAACTTGCAGATAGAATAAGGTTTTGAAAAAAGTGTTAAATCCATTTGCCTATACCTCAATGCCTGAAATGAATCATGGAAAGGTAGTATGTTGGGAAATTAATAAGGTGGAATAAAGCTCTAAGAAAACACTCATACTGTTTTCTTGGCTGAATGTTCCCCATGAGTTGAAGGGCCTGGTAGGGGTCTTGGACTGTGGATCCTGTGTCTGGAGGGCCCCTGGCCCCGTGACAGTGCCTTTGGGTTGGAAAGACCATGGGCACAGATGGCCAAGTGGTGCCATGGCCTGTGGAGCTCTTTGAATCCAGAATCCCGAGGACGATGCCCTGTGGTTCAGTTGCACATGTAAGGTGTGGAAGCTCCATGTCTGAGTGGCCGGGGAGTGTGGCAATTGCTGTGTTGTATAAACCACGTGGAAGTCCCCCCAAGCCCCCCCACCGCCACCCCACCACCCTGGCCACCGCCGCCACCAGTGCACTCAACTGAAACTGGATTGTTACTAGTCTCAATACGTGTTACTAGTCTTAAATACTGACAGACCTAGGTAGGCCCAGAAGGAATGGAAAATCACCAGGTGGGAAACTGCAGCCCGTGAAACTGCCTGTGGACCCTGCCCAGGACAAACAGATGCCCGGGATAAGATCTGGGCCTGGGGTTGTCCTATCCGGCATAACAGGATGCAGCTTTAACTTGAGCCTGACAAGATGTATCAAGAACAATGGTCAGCAGAAATGGCACCCAGCAGCCAGCTCTAGCCAATCAGATTCTGACACCCCAACCAGTTACCCTTCGCAGGTTTTTGCATTTAAATACAGTGCCCTAAGAACAACCAAGCAAGTCTTAACCTCCTTTGGTTGGCTTCACTTCCCCCTCTTATTGCCCACTAATAAACCCTGCTCCTTGGCTCTCTGTGTCTGTCTGGTTTCTTGAACAACTCCAACCTAACAACTACATTTAATTTTATTTGGAGAAGATAAAATTTGACAGTTTTTGCATTCAAGTCTTGTAGCAGAACTACCCATTAAACCCAAATAAATTTGTACAGCAGATATGAAGATACACTGTGTACTATACAAACGTGTATTTATAACAAAAAAACTGGCTTGTGACTGAGCCCTTTGTTAATGAAGAAAACACAGTGTAAAGGCTAATAGTAAAGCTCACTGTCAGGTGCTGCTGTGACATCTGGTAACATTGACATGGCCTTGGACAGCCTACCTGCACCTGCCTCTCCCCACCCTGCTCCCCTGGATAAGCTTCCACAGCTAAATAACAGTCCTTGTCAAGGGACCACCACTGACCCTGCCCGTCCTGGAATATCAGGTTTCAGTTCCCTGTGAGCCATGGAGTCTTTCACACAAGCCAAACACAACCTCCTACAGAAATCAGGGACCCTCCCACCCTCCCAGCCCCTGGCTGTCCACTCAGCTCCTGAGGCCTGCATGGGGGGGCTTTACCCTTTTTCCTCGGTCTGGGTTGTATGTGATTAATAAACACCTGTCAATCCATCCTCCAGTGACAGATGCCATGACGTGCCATCCCCTAAACTGTCTGGTGGATATCCCTCCCTCATCAATAGGATAAAGAAAAGGTGATTAAAACCAGAAACCACTTTTAAAAAAAATGAAAATCACCACTTACATATGAATGAGGAAAGTTTAGAAACTCTGTCTCCCCCAGTTGCTTTCCTGGTTTTGTCTTCTTAGAGAATCCAGACAGTTCGAGAACCACTTGAAGGTTTTTCTCTCCCAGATAGAAACATCCTGTCTACCCCATGGTCTATTGGAAAAATTCCTCCGCTCCTGTGACCATCTGAGGTGACACAAATGAAGTGTACTTGGGGACTGCCCCACCATTGATGAGTGCTGGGTGGGAGGGAAGTGGGCCACTGAGGAACAGGAGGAGGCAGAGATGACAGCGTCCACCCTTCTCTACTGTGACCCTGTCTGCTTTCTCCAAACACATGCATTCTGTGCCATCTTTCTCCTGGGGTTACTCCCTCAGGCTCACTGCTATATCTCTTTCCCTTCCCGTCCTTGTCCTCCTCCAACATTTATACAGAATTCCTCAGGTTTCCATCTTTGGCCATTCAGTTGGCCCCAGATGGTCAAATCACTCTCAGAGCTGCAGGTCCATTGCTGTGTCTCCAGGTCCCCAACGTCCAGCCTGTCTCCTGCCTTCGTGTACACCCCTGTGCTCACCTAGTGTCTCCTCCTGGGCCCTTGGATCACACCCCAAACTCATGCAGTCAAAACTGAATGTATTCTCCTGTCCCCACACCCACTACGTGTTCTTTCTTGAAGTTTCCATTTCATAAAACGTACACCTTCCATGGCAAACCTGAGAATCCATCATGGTCTATACTCTTGTTCATATCCCAAATCCAATCTATCCCCTGTCTTCTTAGCATAAAATTTAAGCTTCCTTCATTAGTTCCATTGTTCCTTCAGGATCCACTGCATACAGGGATGCTGAGGCCCTGATGAATGGTTCCACCTTAATACATAAAGAAAAGGGGTCTGTTTCTCATAGTCTGTATTATATCTTAATTAAAAACACACAATGATCAGAAATGTCTTTCTTGACACCAGTGGGCAGAATAATTTGGAACACAGATATGTTATTTCCCTTAATGCAGAAAATAATAAAATATGAAAAGTCACTAAGAATTATCTTGAATCTTCCTCAGGGATTTTGGGTGAAAATTCTTACCTTGGAGGAATCAGGATTCTGGTCTTCTTTGATTAAAAAAAAAATATCCATATATGAGAATGTGCAAGAGCCAAGGAACATGTTGCCAAGAGCTCCCATTCAGTGTTCTGGGAGAATCCTGAATCATATGCCCAGTGGGGACCAAAACTGCTCTAGCAAAAAGGCCTGGGGACGATTTCCTTGTCCTCACTGTAGGGACTCACAGATCACCATCGTCGCTCTCCAGAAAGTGGCGACCCTCTTCCCAGAAGGACAAGGAAATACAAATGTAACCAGTGCATAAGCATCTTGCATCCCTAATCTTCTATTTTTATCTTTATTTTAATTGTTGTTCTTGTACAGTTTTCTGTCTTCTACTCCCATCCCAGCCACATCCCTAATCTTTTAATCAAGACCAGTCTCTTATCTCTTTGGCTCTTTGTTTCTTAGCCTGGTTGTTATGTTTGAATTTTTTGAGGAGAGCGTACAAAACAATAGTGTCCTGGTCCCAATGTCCAGGATTCTGATCAATTGGTCTGGGTGGGGCATAAGCATTGATATTCTCCTTAAATCATAGAAGGAGTAATTATATATCAAAATCATCTGGAGACCATTTAGCAATTCTAATGTCCAAGTCGTAATTCAGAGTGGTTAAATAGAAATTTTGTCTCAAGTAGGATTCTGGGAATATTATTTCTCAAAGGTCTTCAGGTGATTCCAGTACAGCCTAAATTGAGATTTAG